>JANQAP020000256.1:5500155-5519619 GCA_026874005.2 Erythroxylum coriaceum
GCTCACCCTTATCATAGGATATGTACCGGAATGACCTGCGGGCGTCCCGGTGCGTACCCAATGGTAAGGGGGTGCTACATATCTAGAACTCCTAACCCTAATTGGGTAAAATAGGAGGAGTGGCTTCATATTTTGAGGATTTCTTTAGCCCTTTTACTCAATGATAGGGGTTATAGAGATGCTAACCTGAAACATCATCGTGTGACTTAAGCTCTTGATGTTTTTGTAAATGTTTTCGTTTTAATTGTTTGGCTCTTTATGTATTTTACATATTGTCATCTTTCTGGCCATATTTCTAGATGTAGGAGAATGTTTATGGCTCTCCAAACTCTGCTCTCCTATCTTTTTCTTATTATTAACCAATTTTAATGTTTTCAAAAAAATATAAAAAAAGGATGAAAAGATAAAAAAATTATATTGAAAATAACTAAAGGACATGGAAATAATTTAACAAGAAATAAAGTCCTATACTAAAATAAAAAATGGAAACAATATGAAATAAAAATGAAACCTATCCTAAATATTAGGTTGTCTCTTAAGTAGTGTTTATTTAATGTTATTATCTCGACATCCTTTCATACTTAAGGCTGCTTATAAAGATTGATTTTTTGTAGTCTTATATAGGTTCCATAACCTATAAGTAAGCTACCTATTGTTTCCTATTACTGCATTTTCCTTTGTTTAATTCCTTGAACTTGCAAAAGATCTGGTGGACCTTTAAAAGAGGGGTCATGCGAAATATTTGAAAGTTAATCATTACATAATTCACTAGATTCATTTACATCAATAAGTTCAAGGTCAGGATTCATAACATTAGACATTTTAAATTCAACCTCTTTATCCCCCACCTTTAGTATTAACTTGCCTTCACTAACATTAATAATCAACTTAACTATCATTAAAAAGGGTCAAAAAAGGACTAGAGGTACCTCTACATCTTTCTCTATGTCAAAAATCACAAAGTCTACTAGGAAGATAAACTTATCAACCTAAATATGAATATCCTCTATAATGCCTTTAGGATTTTTTACTAATCTGTCTACCAGCTTCACACTTATCCTAAAAAGTTTTAGTTCACCTAATCCTAGTTTCTTAAATAACAAGTAAGGCATTATGTCAATACTAGCCCTTAGGTCAGGTAAAGCCTTATTTATTTTTAAACTACTAATTTGATCAGTAATAGTAAAGCCATAAATCTATGAACTTCTATGGTAGCTTGCTTTTTAGAATTTCTGAACACCTTCCATACAGTGATACTAAATCCAACTCCTCTAACGTTCTCTTGTTTGATAGTATCTACTTCAAAAATTTCAAGTACTACGACATTTACACTTGAGCTTTAACAAGGGATAAGTTAATCTGGTGTTGCTTAAATAGTTCAAATAACTTGCCAAATTGGGCATCCATTAGATCTTTCTTCACTTTTAGCAAGATAAGGGATGGTAAGTAAAAATTCCTACGAAATACACGGTCTAATACACAATCATATACTAGACTGTGTATAGCCCAAAATATCACAATTCACAATTCTGCATGATTGTGTATCCTTTATACGCTTCAAATCTTCATTTTATGTCATGTTTTCATCCAAATTCTTCTCCTTTAAGTTTGTGAAGGCAATTATAACCTATAAACACACTTGGAGAGAATTATGTACCAAATATATTATACAAGTATAAAATATCAAGCAAAAATACATTAAATATGGGGTATAAATATGATCAATTATGCTTCTATCAACTGTCAAAAGAACTATTCGGAGCTTTGTAGTCTAAATTGATTTCTTCAAAGCATTTGATACATTCAAATGGGATTTCATCATCAAATTCCTTTAATCTTTTGATTTTCCTTTGCAGTTTGTTTAATGGATTAAAGAATGCATCACTTCAGTCAATTTTAGCATCCTAATCAATAGGAATCTAACTAATTACTTTAAAAGTCATAAAGGAATTAGTTAGGGCGGCCTCTTTCCCCTATATATTCTCTCTAGTTGTTGAAGTTCTTTCCAGATTGCTGCTAACTCTTACTAATGAAAATACCAGATTCATGTACCACTATAAATGTAAGGATATGGAATTAAACAACTTAGGATTTGCTGATGATCTTATGGTTTTTTATGGAGTTGATGCTTACTCTCTTTCACTCATTAGGAGAATTCTAAAAGAGTTCACAAGAATGTTAGGGTTAAAAGGCAATTTTGCCTAAAGTTGTATTTATATCTCCTCTGACATCTAGAATGGAGAAGAAATTAACAAATTGACATGGCTTCATGTTTAATCTCCTCCATTCAAATATTTGGGAGTACATATCACAACAAACAAAACAAAGTATGATGATTGTATTCCATTGCTTAAGAGTTATAAAACCTTAATAAATGCCTAACAGAATAGAAGCCTATCAATTTCTTACAAGTTATAATTGACTTCATCATTTTGTAGGAATGTTCATACACATTGGTGTGCCCACTTAGTACTACCTAAAACATAATTAAAGAGATAGAAAGATGCATCAAACAATTTCTATGGTCTGACAAGATAGGCAATAGAAAGATGCATCAAACAATTTCTATGGTCTGACAAGATAGGCAACTCCAAAGGAGCAAAAGTGAAGTGGGAAGAGCTTTGTCTTACTAAAGAAGAAGGTGGTTAGGTCTGGTTCCTCTGTTGACTATATAAAAGGTGCTAATAACTGAGATGGTTTGGAGGTTGTTCAAAGAAAAAGAAACTCTATAGTTAAAATGGATTAATTAGTACTATCTGAAGAATTAAAGTTTTTAGCAGGTGGAGCAAAATAGGAAAAATTCCTAGAGCTTTAGGCAACCACTCAGTATAAGGGACTAAGTTTATCGATAGATTAAGCAGCAAATAAGCAAAGGAGAGTCAACTTGGTTTTGGTTTGACAATTGGAATGAATTAATCCCTCTATACAATAGAAATGAAGTGTAAACACTTGACCACTAAGATTCTAATAAAAGCTAAAGTCAGTAGCATCATTCAAATTAGGTTCTAGAGCTGTAATTATAGGGGCGCTAACTACTTGTTGTTTACCATACTATCAACTAGCTGGTGAAGAGGATAAGCCTATATAGCTAAACAATAGCTCCATGGAATTTAACAACTCTTTAGGTTATAAGATCTTTAGAGCTAGCTACCCTAAAGTTTCTTAGTATGAGTTAATTTGGAAGAGTACAATATCCCTTAAAGTTTCAATCATCAGCTAGCTACCCATAAAGAATAGGTTGAAAACAAAAAACAGATTGTATGGAAACATTGGCAACTTTGATCTAGAGTGCCTACTATGTAAAAATGAGATAGAAATGCTACCTCACCTATTCTTCTAGTGTAGATTATCTTATTGCATTTGACTTCAAATTCAAAACACAATGCAGATTTTTTTTTCAAAGAAAGAATGGACAAATATAATTCAATAAACCACAGTAATGATTAAAACACTGAAGAATGATGAGATTATCCTCAAAACTGCTCTCGGTTGTACCATAGACATAATATGGAGGGAGAGAAACAAATGTCTATATGGAGGAATAAACTGGAAAATCAAATCCTAAAAGACTCAATTCTTAACTAGATTCAGAAACTATTAATGAAACATGATACTCATTTCAAAGTTAGCCAAAGAATGAAGGTACTTTGGAAACTATATAGTTAGTATTGTATCTTAGATTGGGACCACAATCCTAAAACCTATATATTTCTTTGAGATTTAAGCTTAATTTGTAACATCCCATTTTCTATGTTAAGGGTTAAAACCCTAGAATGCTGTATATGAGAGAAATAGCAATAAGAAATTAGGAAAATGCATTTCATGCTCATGCATAATATTGCACACATACACGTGAATTTTATTTTTGCAAATTACAATGATTGTTCATGCATTCATTGACATTTTCTGGGTATAATTGATTTATAAATGTGATTTTGGGTTATATGTCTTGAAAAAAATTGATTTGGTGAGTTTGATTATTGATCTAAAATTTTTGGTGAAAATTAGGAAATTTTGAGTAATTTGGACTAGGAAAAATGCCAAGTGGTAGGATAATTTACAAATGGTAGTAGAAATAAGTGACGAATGATAATAGAAATAATTGATACGTGATATTGAGATTTAATGACAAATGTCATTAAAAATTGGGAGACAATTGAAGTAAAAATTGGAGTGAAATGGACTACTTAAATAAGAGAACCAAGGGAAACTAATAGAAAATGGACATGTGGCAAGTAACAAGTGTCACTTGCCAAACCATTCCTTAACTCTCGATGTTCTCCTAAGCGAAAGACCATCTTACTTTTATTTGTCTTTCACTTTATTATTTGCTCTCATCGCTTGTTAATCTCTCTTCTCATCTTCTTCAATCTTCTTTATCCATAATCCTCTCTTCTTGCCTTCATCAAAGTGAACCTGATCTCACCTTTCATTTACTACTCCCATTTTCTTGTCTTTTTCATATTTGTCACTAAGGACCTAACCCTACCACCTTTGGAATGATGATGCCGTATGGTGTTGAGAAACTAGGGTTAAGAGTGATTTGAATACATTGAAGCTAAGCAAGTAAGTATAAAGCATTACTCTTCATGTTTTGTTGAATGAAACAAGTTTTGATGATAGTTGGAGGTTAAATGTTCATGAAATGGTGATGTATATATGTGTGAATTGTGAGTGATGAAATGAGCACATAAATGTCTTACTTTTGCATATAAGATGATTAACCTTTCATAAGTTGTTGTAGAGATGAGTTTGAAATTGAAAGATCATTAAAATGGTGCAGAAATAAGTGTAAAAATTTTGACTTGTAATTGGATGTTTATGTTATGTTTTCTTAGTATATTATGTGTATCTCTTTGATTGTTTTAGATATGAACTAACATGAGTTTAGAGATAATAAAAAGGAGTACTATGATGTCTTGAAATGTAATGAATTAAGGTGATAGATAGAAATGAAATGAAGTTGAGCAGGTACAGAAATTTGATGATGAAAGTGTATATGAATATGTTTTGTTTTTGGTGTTTATGATTAATCATGGATTTGATTTGTGTGTGGATGGTATCGAACTGAAATGGAGTTATGGATGAAGGGGAAATGATGATGAATTAAGCTAGAAATGTTAGACTAAGCATATGAGGTGCTAGATGTAACTTGGAAGAGTTGAAAGAGCTGGAAAATTGGAGAAAATGGTTGGGATTTTTCAGATGGAAGCATCCCACGATTGTGGGAATAGGTCCACGATCATGGGAATGCCTAATGAAGGCAGAAACTTTCTACCAACAAATCCCACGATCATGGGAAGTTGTCCACGATCGTGGGAATTGGTTAAACATCAAATATGTTTTTTTTATGTGTGGGTTGAAGTAGCAATTGGTTAGGTACTTTCATATGGTTCATTTAGGCTTGAATGAAGCTTGAATTGGGCCTAGAATGATGCTTGAATAAGTGATAAAATGAGTGCTATGTTAAGGATGAGGATTGAGGGTATAAAGTAAGAATGATTGTTATACATTAAATGTTCAAATCTGAAATTTTGAGATGTTATGAGAATGAAAATGATCTTATGAATGATAAATTGAATATTTAGTGATCTTAAAATGTTAGAATGACTTTGATAAATGATTGAATGGTGAATTTAGAATAATCTTGAATAATTAAGGTGTTAACTTAAGTTCAATTTAGACATACATGAGCTTTGAATTATAAATGATCTTGAAAAGTGAATTAAGGAAATATACCTAGGTTTATCATTAAACATGCACTATATATAGCACATATACATGTGTATATGATTGAGTATTCATGTGAATGTGCAATTAGTAATGTGTAAATGTATGTTATATGATATAGAAGAGCAATTAGAGTGACCACATCTAGACATTGTCGGGACATCAAGGCAATAAGCTATCTAGAGCAAACTGTGAGTAACCTAGATGGTCTCATATGATTAATTGTTTGTTTTAAATTTTGTATTGAATTATTATGATAAATGTGAATGTATTGATTCCAGACATTAAATGTCCGAGGCGTTTGATGCATATAAGACATATTGGAAGTGCTCATTGAATGTGAATTTGATTGAATAAGTGATACTTAACTTAATTGTTGAATGCCAAACCAAGATCTATGAGAAATGTGAATGTGTACGTGAATGTGAATGATTGAGCACTAGAGATTGATCTAATACTTGTGATGCATTTCACTACATGAATGCATGATAACATAAAGGTAATTGTGACCGGAGTCGCCAGTGAAAAAGAGCTTAAAGCTCATAATATGATAAGAGCCTCTAGCTCACTATGCATAATGAGCCCTATTCCCCAACAGATAAGGGATAGTTATTAATGAGCCCAGTATCTACAATGGATACGGGACAGTAAAAAAGGCACTCGATCACAACAATGTAAAAAACGAATGTGAGTCTCACGAGCATTGCATACACATTTGATATGTATGTTTTGAATGGTTGCAATATATTGTTGAATTGTGTTGAATGAGAAATGTGAAAATTGTGAACAAAATGTGTTGTGATGCTACGTGATGATAAATGAAACGATGTGAATTATGTGATTATATGAATTGTTGCGTTATGTGATATGAGTGAACCATCGAGGATGGTTAACTTACCGAGTTCACAAAACTCACCAAAATTACAACGTTGACTTTTCAGGTACAAGAAAGGTGACTTAGATACTAAGACGTTCTAGAATAAGCTTAGTACTACTTTTGGGATAAAAGAAATGGCTCAAAGGTCGGTTAGTTGGGACTGAAGGATTCAGATAAAATTTTTGTATAATTATTGGACCCCAAAATTTCTTAGAATTTATCTAATAAATTAGCAAGCATGAATAGAAATTAGAATTCTTAAATTAGAAATTTTTGGAGTTTAGTTATGAATATTTTTTATTTATATGTGTTTGCATGGATTAAATGGAAATGTTATAATTAAGTTAAGGAGTAAGTTGGCATTAAGTTAAATATGAAGGGTAAGCTTGGAAAGATTAAAGTTGTCTTAAATTAATAAGAGAAAAAGTAAATGAAGAGCGCGTGAGAGACATGTTGGAAAAGTAAGGAAGAAAGAAAAAAACCTAAAAGAAACTAGAAAAAGAGGATAGAAATCGAAACAGAAAAGAAGAAGGAAAGAAAGAGAAAGGAGAAAGAAGAGGAAGGAAAAGATTTGGCTGAGTTTTTAGGTATTCTCTATCTATTCTTCTTACTTTGGTAGAAGAAATAACTAGAGAAAAGGAGTTTTTATGTGCTGAATATGAAGGGAGAAAGAAGAGAACCAAGAAATCCATTTTTTTAGATTTTCATGGATTTTTAACTAGATTTTTTAGGTATTCTAACTTAGATAAATCATGAGTAGGTTAAGTCTAAGCTTATTTTTGGATATTAGAGCTTTAGGGATTTTCTATATTATATTAGTTTGAATGAAAGTTTGTTTGTTTGAAGGGAATCAAGAAAATCAAACCAAGAGCAAGAGGAAAGGTGAACTTGAGTTGGAGTTATTATTAATTAGGTGGGTAATACGTTTATAGTTGTTATGATGATGAGCTGATTTATTTACTTGTATGTATGCTTATTCGCTAGACTTTGAATCATTGTGAATGTGGGAAAAATGCACTGTGATTTTTTAACTTATTATGCTTGAAAGATTTTATTGCATTTTATATTGATGAAAAGCAGAAAAGTGCAAAAAGTATGGAAGAATGAATATGTAATGAAATGTGTGAGCATCGAAATTTGCTTATTTGTGGGTAAGAGAGATACCATTTCGTTCGTCATGTGCACGTTGACTTAAAGCATTCTCCCGACTGCCCGCTTGTGGCATATGAACTCCCAAAAAATGGACTCATTTTGTTTATGGTGTAAACTTCGGTTTCGTCATTTCATTCTATGGGATTCCCTCAAGTCATTATATGTGTCCATTTTGTTTTGAATTGTTGAGCATGTGGTGTGATTAAATGCTACATTTTGATGATTGAAAAATACATGATTTGATTTATGAGATACCATGTTTGTTTATAAGCTTAAACTGTGGATAATCTTATTGCTAGATTCAAATGTAATATAAAAATATGCCTATGCTTGGTTGTATGTATGGTTCATCACTAATGACTATAAACATATTAACCATTGAGCTTCATAGCTCACCTCATTATTTCCACTCCTCAGGTGCAGAACAAGCAGATCTGAACCTTGCAAACTTCGGCAATCTCCAAGAAACTTATCTTTTGTAACTAAGTTAGTTCGGATACTTTTGGTAGCTTAGAAGCATATCAAACATGAGCATTCTTATTTGTTTTGTATTATACTACTGTTGCGACCATTGATATGTAATTAAAGCAATGTACACACTCTGTTTGTTTGAGAAATGAACGAAAGAGTTGATGAAGTTTCCTTTGTACATGTTCAAATTTTCTACTCTGTTAAGTTGTTAATTTTAGTTGGGAATAAAATTATAAGTTGTTTGATGGCATTTGGATATATTGTTCTTAAATAAATGGTTATGTTGGGAGTTTGTTATGTTAGGGGTTTTGTACGTATGACTTGTGTTTGTTGGATTCGGGTCTTTTGGTTTTGTGAAAATGTATAGAAACTCATATAGGCAGTAGAAAAAAAGGGGGGATAAAAATTGTGTTCTGAATTCTACGAACAAATTGTATTAATCTAGGCAGAATTAGACAAAGTTGTCTCCATAAAAATTGTAGTTTATTCTCTTAGCTTTCCAAAAATATAAAGTTTGTAATTTTTGGACATCAAAATTGAGTGATATGAGCTTTACAAGTATATGTGTGCATCAGGGGTGTACGATTGTGACCAAACCCTTATTTAATAGGGTTTCACGATCGTGCATATGCATGATCGTGTTTAACCCTTTTTCTAAAAGGGAGTACACGATCGTGAACATGCACGATCATGTTTGTGCATGATCGCAAGCATCTCTCTCCCATTGAGAAGCATAGCCATGACTCCTCTTACACGATTGTGACTTCTCTTGCACAGTCGTGACCTTTTAAGTCACGACCTTCACTTTTTCCTTTTTATTATTATTAACACCCTTTATTAAGTCACCACTGTGACTTCATTTATTATTAAAGGTTCATTTATTTGTTTTACTCCCAACCGTGACTTCTGTTATTATTAGATGTTAATTGTGACTTCTTTTTATTTTTTTAGTTACCCAACCCTAGCGTACTGTCACCAGGAAATATTGTAACCGAGACCCGGGCCCAACAATAATTCCTTATGTATATAGCATATTTTGTAAACAGAGTTGTAGACTATGATAGGTCTTTGATATTGTACATATATGGATGATGTTGTAATGATACAATGTACATTTTTGTGATCTTATGAAATGAGGAATTGACCTTTAGACATTGTGTTATTCGCGTTTTTAAATTATGATGCCATGAGATAGGTGAAAGTGTTATAGTTAGCACGCCGCTTCCATCGAGCATGGGCTCGAACATCTAAAGGGTGCACAGGCACTTGTCAGATGGGAGTGGAGTCCTACATAATTTCCTTGCCTTTGCAATTTTGTCAAGCTCAGCTTGGGTTAATACAAATTTTATTCATCTTAAAAAAAAAAAGAAGTGTAAGGTCTATTCCTAACAAAATGCCAAGTAAAAGAATTGAATTTGGTGAAGTGTTTTCTCCCTTTTTCCTCATTGATTTTCTCAGATAAATATACAATCAAGTTACCCAAAAATAGGCAACGATAATCTCTCCTAAAAATCTGCTAACCACCAAAAAAGATAGAATGATACACCGTTGACACTAACCTTCCTAACAAACGGATATTTATAGATTTACTTCCTAAAGAATAATATTCACAAATATTATTCACAATAATTCCTTATGCTAAAAAGAAAAGAAAAAGCGAATATACATAGGCCCGTCTTAATGAAATAGATGCAGTCTAAAGTTGTCAATCAAACCATTATGAAGATCAATTGTTCAATTTCTTCTTATTCTTTTTACTTGAGAATTCTATTTTTTTGGTGATTACTTGGTATTTATTTTTTAAACAATATTTTATATCATTTACTTAAAATTTAGGCATTTCATTTCTTAATTTTAAAAAGATTAAAATTTTACACACTTAATTTACTTCTCTTTTGAGTGTCACATAACAATCAATAATCTTTGTAATTTGTTTGTCAATATGTTATTTATTTCTCAACTTCATAAATTACATGTCTTTGCTACTTCAATAGCAATATATATTTTAAATTATAAATAAATATAATTTGTATAGAATAATTGAAAATATTTCTCAATTATTTGAGAAAAATATACAATCAAATCTAATTGAGAAAGATTGACCATTATAATTGCTATACTTTATTGTTTATTTTAAAATTTATTTAATCGATTGTAAGTGAAAGTTCTTTTATAGTATGGTTAAATCATTGTATTTCATTTATTCCTTATAACCATATACACTTAAAAAAAAATACAATGAAAGTATAAATATATTTTTAAAATCTTTTTATTATGTTTTAAGATATATATTTTCAAATATTCTTTAAAGAATAAAATTGATACAAATAAATGGTACTTTTAAATCCATAATTGAAATTTATACTATAAATTGTAAATAAAAATGTTAAAATTTTCTATTTTAGTTTTTAATAACTAATTAGTTTCCTTAAAATTACAAATTTTCTAATTAAAAATAAATAAAAAGTTTATTACATGGATTAATTAAACATATATAGTAGATGGAGATTTGACTTGAGTTGAAATGGAAAAGGACTCAAGGTGATTTTCCTTGCATGCGTAATTTAATTTGCAAATCCAACATTGATTTTCTTTGGATATTTTTGGCAATAATGGTTAAATGAACTTCACAATTTTCAAATCCTACATTTTTGGCTGTGCCTCAAATTAATCATTTGGATAACAAATTCACTTTTTTGGCTACCTCTCTATCAGAACAATATTAATGTTAAAGTTGGAGAAAGGAGAAAAAAATCGGCCGTTGGAATTTAAAATCAGGAAAACTTGAATGGACGGTCCAGATTCTGAAATGTCTAGATCTTGGCCGTCAACATCAACCTAAGATGCTCGAACTTTAACCATAGGGTTTGAAACTCCAAAGTCCGCCCCTTTATGTTTGAATAACTCTCTTGACCGTTTACTCTCTCTCTTCCTCTCCAATACTCTGTCGGTGTACTTTTTATTTTGTAGAGTGCATTTTGCAGATCTCTCTCTCACACTGACTTTATTTGGATCTGCAAATGCGCATCGTATCTGTCTCTTCGCTGATTCTCCTTCTCAAGTTCCGGTCGGTGGGTGCTTTTCGTTTTTTTCTTTTAATAATTGTTTTCAGTTTTTACTCTTTCCAGTTTTTGTGAAATTTGAAATTTTGATTTTGACACTTCAAAAGAAGTGCTTCGATCGTACTTCTCGAAAATTTTCATTCCATTCAGTTCGATTTTTACGAAGTAGTGATTGGACAAAGTCTTATATACTGATTCGAATTAATGCCTCGATTCTTTATGTTTTTTCTTACAGAATTCTAGGTTTTCAAGTTTAATTCCTATGTAGGACTGTAACTTAAGAACTTGTCTCGTGATTTTGATTTTTTTTCGGAATAATTTGTAAGATGATACAATATCCGTATGCAAGTGAGGCAAACTCGACAATTCCTGATCCTAAATTTTAGAATGACCGATGATTATCCATGTTACAGTAGCCTGACCTAGCTTTTAATTGAAAGAATAATTCAAAAGGTGCGGCTACCTAGTACTACCTTATTCTCTTGAAGGCTTCAATCGAAGCTTATGGAAATTTGTCCTTGTTACTTGAAACTTCTTTTGTCGTTCTTTGTCTTTGGATTTTGATATGATTTTTTTATTCTTTTACATATGCTAGCCTGTGATCTCTTTTGGCAAGAGGGAAGTACTGACCACTCTCTAGGGTTGATTATAATGATTTGGAGAACATACTCCAGAGATAACTGCCGACGAGTTGGTATTGGGGTATGCAGTTTTATTTTTCTGTCAAAGAACAATGGAAAGTGACAGGCCAATTTCCGCTCTCCCAGATGGGCTCGGTGATAGTGTTCAGAGAATCCGGCCTATGCATGGGTAATTCTTCAAAAGCATTCATAAATATTTTGTTGCATCTATTGCATGCTTTTATGAAAAAAATGCCAAAATTTTACTTTGAATTTTTCATTGCTTTATGGGTGTGGTTTACAAAATATTTATTAGGAAATGACAAGCTGTTAAGGAAGTATCTTGCTGCCTCTTGAATTAGAATGATTTCCCCTCATTACATTCTTCTTCATCTTTTGAAATGTATAATTTTGCTTCTAGGTTTACTGCAATTGAATGCTCAGGCTGTTTTGTTGGTCTTTAGTCGTAATACTTTTTCTTGCTGTTTCCATCTTTTGCTATTTGCTTTGGCCTGTTGTGAATCATGGACAAGATCAATTGATACCATGAATCTTTTCTAGGAGGACTAGTGGGCCAACAAGGCGTTCAACAAAGGGACAATGGACAGCTGAAGAGGTAGTGGTACATTCTTTGCTTTTAAAGCATTTTTTACTGCACCCTAGGGATTGATGTGGTGGTGATGAGGGGAAATTGCCTTTCCATCACAAAGGCTAAGATCCTGTGAAGAGTTGGTTTGAGGTTTGGAAAATATGGAAGGGCAATACCTTTCCTGTAGCCCAATCTAATCCAAGGGATTTCTGATAGAAATTTGTTTAAAACTACCTAGTTCAACAATTGTCTCTTGTGCTTCAAATTTGGAAAAGAAAATGATTAAGAAGCTTTCCTTTGGTAATGCAGTTTGAGACCTTATCACAGAAAAAGGTTTCATATTAGTCATGCACTACTGTACTAAACATGTTTGATCCTCAAGTTTTCACATTTAACAGTACAATGTTGAACACTCGCCCATTTTTGGATTGTTGATTAGCTTTTTGCATTTAGGATGAGATTTTGCGCAAGGCTGTTCAACGTTTCAAAGGGAAGAACTGGAAAAAGATTGGTATGTTGATCTCTTTATTTCCTGACATTTTTTTCATTTCGCATAGCTAGTTCTATCCTTATCATCAGGATTGCTGTTTCCTAAAGGTCTTTGGTGATGGTGATGTCATAGGGAAAATGTTTTGCTTGAGAGTCAATTTGTATAACTTCTAATTAACAAATTCTGGCGGAGGCTATAAGGTTAAACATCAAATCCTCTTTGGCCCATGTTCTGTTATCATTCGCTGGGTTCTACATACTTTTAGAAGGAGCTCTTATATTTTTTCTTTATGTATCATTTGAAGTTTAAGACCTATTTGCCTTTCGTTGCCTTCATAGGTGTTTGTTGCATATCAATAAATCAATGTTACTAAACTTTTCTATGCTGTTATAGTACACTGCTTGCATTGTTTGATTGTATCATTTTGTTACCTGTAGCTGAGTGTTTCAAGGACCGCACTGATGTCCAATGCCTACATAGGTGGCAGAAGGTTTTAAATCCAGAACTTGTTAAAGGTCCATGGTCAAAGGAGGTAACATGTGATTGTTCTTATTTTGTCAATTCCCTCTGTTTGAATAGTGAATATGAAATTAACTTTTTTTCTTGCTAAATATAAACAGGAGGATGAGATAATTGTTGAATTGGTGAAGAAGTATGGGCCAAAGAAGTGGTCCACAATAGCACAACATCTACCTGGACGTATTGGGAAGCAATGTCGGGAAAGGTAAAGTTAAATATTGAATAATTGTGTTTGTAAAACATTACAAACCTTTAGTCTTCCATGTATACTGTAATTTTCATCACCAGTTACTTGTGTTATACTGCTGCATTGGCAGCTGCTGTAGCTCTTATCTGTTAATTGTTTTAGGTGGCATAATCATCTTAATCCTGCAATCAACAAAGAGGCATGGACTCAACAGGAGGAGCTGACTTTGATTCGTGCTCATCAGATTTATGGGAACAGATGGGCGGAGCTGACAAAATTCTTGCCTGGAAGGTTTGGTTATTTTTTTTCTTTAAAGAAAGGCACAATTTAATGATTTTATGTTATATACTGTGTTCTCTCTTCAATTAGTTTTCTATTTACACCTTATATGGTTCTATATTTAGTCTCTTTGAAATTGTGTTTCTATCTACTTCATGTTTGTTGTACGTAATTTTGATTTGTTTGTATGAATGTTGTGTTGAAGTTTAACCAGTCTGAGTTGTCATCTCTGGGCATGTTTGATAAACAGGACAGACAATGCCATAAAGAATCATTGGAACAGCTCTGTGAAAAAGAAACTGGACTCATACTTGGCCTCAGGTCTGTTAGAACAGTTTACAGCCCTACCTCTTGCTGGACATCAAAATCAATCCATGCTGTCTTCTTCAAGGATTCAGAGCAGTGGAGAGGAAAGTGGTAAAGTTGGTGCAGAGGCAGAAGAAATATCAGAATGCAGTCAAGAGTCAATGGTTGCTGGTTGCTCTCAATCTGCAAGTGACATGGGCAACACAGCTTTGCATACAAGAGAAGATTTTCAGCTGCCTGACGAATCTAGTATTGGCAAAGAGCAGATTTCTAGTCCTGAACAATATTACATACCTATAGCTGATGGGACATTTTCGATACCAGAAATACCTTGTGAAGTGGGTTGCCCATCTAACCTATTCCAGCAAGATGTCTTGCTTAACAGCATAAATTCTGTACACAAGGATTATCAATTCAGTTTGCAGAAGGTGCCCAACATATCATCAGTAGAAGTAACATCATCAGGGTTACCAATTGATTGTACAACTGCCAATGAAAACCATGCACTGGTGAATGTTGCTGCAAATGTGTCTAAATCAGATAGAATTCTAATATCTGATGATGAATGCTGTAAGTTCTTATTTTCAGAGGCCATGAACACTATGGACTTTCCCTCTGTACATCTTACTACAGGCCCAACTATGGCTGCATCCAATGGATCCACAGATTCTTTCCTGCGGAACATCCCAATGTCTGAAACAGAGAAAACTACGGTCTTACAATCATTTTGTCCTTCAAGGTCTGGTGTATTGGGAACTTCAGTGAGTCTATCAGTTTTCTCTAATCCTTTAGTAGTTTCAGTTGATGATGGTGAATTTATGTATGGCAGGGAACCCAATCAGTTAATTGGTCACTCTCTTGGAGCTCATGAACAAGTGGTTCTTACAAGTGCAAATGATAGGTTTATTTGCACCAGTGAGGCTGCCAATTCCCCCTGTGATGGGACACAATACACAGACACGCAAGTGCAATCATATCTGCAGGAACCTTCAAAATTAGTACCTGTGAATACCTTCATTTCATCTTCAGATGTACAATCCTGTGCTGTGGATGAAAAAACAGAGGTGGATTTGGAACAGCAAGATGCTGGAACTCTATGCTATGAGCCTCCTCGTTTCCCATGTTTGGATATTCCCTTTCTCAGCTGTGACCTTATACAATCTGGAAGCGATATGCATCAAGAATACAGTCCTCTTGGCATCCGACAGTTGATGATGTCCTCAATGAACTGCATCTCTCCATTTAGGTTATGGAGTTCCCCGTCTCGGGATGATAGTCCTGAGGCTATGTTAAAAACTGCTGCTAAGACTTTCACTTGTACACCATCCATTTTGAAAAAAAGAAACCGTGACTTACTATCGCCTTTGTCTGACAGAAGAGGTGATAAAAAGCTTGAGATTGATACATCTGGTTTGACTAAAGAGTTTTCACGTTTGGATGTTGTTTTTGATGAGAGTGAGGCCAACAGAATATCTCCATCATCTAATAAGCAAGTTCCCAGTGGATCTTTGATCGAAGATAAAGAAAATCTTGATCCTGCTCTTGTTAGAGTGGAGGAAAAGGGAAGACATTTTTCTGCATTAGACACTAAAATTTCAGAGATAGGTCTAGCTAGCAGTAAGTATGAAGAAAGTAGGCAAGAACTTGCTAGCAATGATGCTAAAACCAAGGTTTGTGGTGATTCCAGTACTCAAATTGTAAGTTTTTCTTTGCACTGTTATATCGGATCCTTTTATATCTGGTCATACTCATGCTAATTGGTGAAGAGGGGGTGAGGATATTGGGTGGCTTTGATTCATTCAAGGTTTTTGCCTGCTTTATGTTTCTTTTAGAAAAGACAGATTGGGTAGTAGGTTTGAACTTTTTAACAAAATATGCAATTTTAATTCATGTTTATTACTATTTACAAGAAATCTGAACACGTGTCTCTTAATGTGAGACGATCTTATCTTCTTCTCCTATTTATTTCCTTTGCTTTTAATCCAAAAGTAAGAGTGCGTTAATCTTTTTTCTCTTCCATTCCTCCTCTCTCCCCTTCTTTTTCTGTCAACAGGTGCAAGAGCCTTTTGGAAGCCTTGTTGAAGACAATTTGAATGACCTATTATTATTTTCTCCTGATCAAGTTGGATTTAAAGTTGACAGAGCATTTGGTCCGAGTTCCTGTACTCCAAGGAATCTGTATCGTAGAATATTGGGAACTTTGTCAGAGCAAGCCATTGATTCAGAACCTTCTTCGTCCGGAAATCCAGGTTCAGTCAACTCCCCCTCTGTTCGATGGAAGAATCCAGCAAATTGTACAGCTGGGACTACAGCAGTACTATCTGTTCCTTCATCAACGCCACTAGATATAGTAGTTTCTGCTTCTGGAAATGATGCTGGTGGTGAAAATTTTAGCATGTAAGTTCTATTCCTTCCGAGGTCCTTTACTATCTACTGATCATATGTAACTTAAAGTCACCAGCATAATGATTTAACTGCAATAATTCATGTAGCTTGTTCTTTTTCGTTGCATCTGATTTTTAGAGGGAATTTGTTTGTAGGTTTGGTGATACTCCTTTCAAAAGAAGCATTGAATCCCCTTCAGCATGGAAGTCCCCTTGGTTCATTAACTCTTTCCTGCCTGGTTCAAGGGTTGATACAGATATATCAATTGAGGTACTGTGATGTGCATCCTTTTCTGCTTTTCTCACCCTCTTCTTTCTCTCTCTCTCTCTCTCTTTCCCTTTTCTCCTTTGATTACATTGCACTGAATGCTTGTCAATAATTTTCCTTGACAGGATATTGGTTATCTGCTGAGTCCTGATGATAGAAGCTATGATGCCCTTGCACTCATGAAACAACTAAGCGAGCACACTGCCCCCGCATATGCTGATGCCATGGAAGTTTTGGGAAATGAAACCCCTGACTCAATTATGAAAGCAAGACGGTCCAGCAAGCAGCATGTGGACCAAGAGAACAATAATGGACCAAACCAGGCTGAGAATCGTGCCTCTTTGGGTTCAAACATTATGGTATGACGGGATGATATCATTTTACCTGTTGTAGTGTACTTGGGGACATGGGAATCATCGTATTTTGTCATTTTTCTCTCCCCTGTTGAAAAATGTTAAAACTTTCTTGCAGACTGAGTGCCGCATTCTTGACTTCAGCGAATGTGGGACACCTGGGAGGGGAAAGGGAACAGAGAATGCCAAATCCTCATCTGCCTTGGGCGTCTCAAGTCCTTATCTACTGAAGGGTTGCAGATAACCGGTTCTCAAATCTAAAAGCCATGACAAATATGTAGCTGTAATATATATATTTATGTGTACACTTAATATGTTCATGTCTGGATCTTAATTCAATTGGTGAAAGAATTAAAAAAAAAAAAAAGATTCAATTGGTGAAAGAATACTGTTCGAGCGCATAAATATATAAATTTCCGCAAGTTACAAGTAGCTTTTACGTACGTATGGAACAGTCAAGGAAATAGCTAATGCTGTGGGTTAAAAGCAAGATACTTGGGCAGGACATGTATGTGCTACGTACCTTGAGATGTACGTCAATGGATGCAAGAATAATTTTGCCTTGGAAGCAAGTTCCTGCCTTCCAAGTAAAGATTGTTGAGCTTTTCTGTGCCTACTTTAGCACAAACATAACTCTGGTTATCCTTAGGGCTTTAGGATTTGATTATTACAATTCTTACAGGGTTTTCTTAAGGAATCGGTCAATATGGAGTTTTGACAGTCAAATTGGTCCATTAGAGTATCACTGGCTTCAACCTGTTTAAGAGAATTTCCATAGGATATTCCCCGGACAGAAGGCAATTGAGTTGTATAACCTTCATATTCATCCAGCCTTTACTTTAAAGATGTTTTCCATGAACACATCTATCCTTGCTACCATAAAGCTAATTCTCCAACCACTGCTTTACCTTTCATACCTTTTGTCTCCGGCATTGCTTTCTACCTAGTATTTTCTTCTTTTTTTTTATCACTTGTTGCTACCTAAGAAGGTTTTCAGAAGGACAAACTATGGTTAACTCCTTTATTTTGGACTTTTGTTTGTCATTGTTGTGCGGCAGCAAATCATCAGGGCAGTGTAGTGATACGATTTAAACTGTGATAATGGGATTATGAACTTATGGATGAAATAGTTATCAAATTGCAAGAATTCTAATTAACGAACAAGAAGGTGAATAGAGAGAAATGAGCAGAAGAAAAGACAGTTAATTTCGTTCTTGAGTTTATTACAGGTAAAGCAACGACTATTAGAACTGTTGTTCATCAGAAGCTAAATTGCGAACACGTTACCTATCTAACGACACCGTTTCACCGATTCTTTCGTATGTGCAATTCGACATCGCTTTAAGTTTTCTATCATCTTCCTTCTCCTTTCTTTTCTAGTTAAACTCAACTATGAGTTGCAACGATCAATGATTTTAAAATCGGATCGGACTGTCCGATTTGACCAAAATAAATATAAACTGGCTTAATTTTTTATTTTGCTTGGATTGAGTTGCGAAGACAGCATGGTTTCCAGGTATACTTCCATCGCCTTGCTACCTCTGAGTCTGTTTCTATCCATGCCTTCAATGACTGGTTTCGACAAAACCTCGGAGTACTGGACATATGGGTAAGTTTCTAACATTTTTAAGAGGATGGGCAATCACCTACATCCCAGGTACGTTTTACGATCGATCACCTACTTGTTTGATGAATTATTACTGTACGTAGAGAGGTCCATGTGCTTTTATGTTTGTTTGACCATGCGTTCCTTTTGTTGTGGTTGCTCATCTTTTGCTCGCGTTATTGAGCTGGTTTTCTCTTGATCATTGGTTTCCATGGTTTCTGATGCTCGGGTTTATGGTATGTTCAGTCGTTTGGTTTCTTTTTCCGATTATTGCTTGCTACCGTCCGGTTCAGTGCTCATTACCATCTCTTAACCTTAAATTTGATGTTACTGGCTGGATCTTACATTGCGGTAGTTTCTTTGACTATTTATAATCCTTTATGTTACTCTCCATAGCCATACCCCACTCCGATGTGCTGTGTTTAGGCGGTAGTTTATCATGTCTCAATCATTTTCTTGTAAAAGTCTGATAGTTGCAGATCATTCAGGATCCTGGGAGTAGATAAGAAAATTTTAGGCGTTAGTCGAGTAAAACTCCTAGAACCTCCTGACATTCCTAGAGTCGCCTGAC
>JANQAP020000256.1:5546713-5557808 GCA_026874005.2 Erythroxylum coriaceum
ATACTACCTGGTATTGTCGTCCCTCCAATTAGAAGACCGACTTACCCGCTTCTATCATCACTGCCCTCTTGTAGCATCTCATTATTCGGGATACTGATATGACTTGCTTGAATCACTCGTTCATTGAAGCTAGCTTTTCCTTGAAGAGTATAGGACTTTTGCATAATGCAGAATGCTCAACCCATTCCTCCGGAATTTGTAACCAATCTGTCTCTACTCTAATCTTCGTGGCCTTGAAGCTTTTGAAAAACCTTTCCAGATCTATCAGCATTACTCACACACCCACACACCCAACATTGTCGATTGTCTTTTTCGTAATTAAGTCTTTTTGATATTGCATAATATTTTCAAATCTATTTTATATTGTTTTGCTTTTTAGTTCATTACATGAGTTTAGTATTTTTTGAATATTCATCTAAACAAGGAGTCAGCATCAGTTGGTTTAGGTTTATTTGCATAAAGATTATAAACCAATTCATTTATATTATCAATTATTTTTTCAAATTAAATTCAAAAAATTTAGATCAAATGGAATTGGTTTAAATCTTTTTAATAGATAAGTAAAAAATACATGTTAGTATAAGATACTACTCAAAAATTCAAAACAAACGTAAATTTTTAATTTTAAAAAACTAGGAGAATAAAAAGGAGAGTTGAGCTCTTCCTTTTCTCTAGTTTTTTCTTCACTTTGGGCCACATTCTACTCTAAGGGAGGCTTGGTTGATGGCTTTGGGAAGGAGTTAATGGATAAGGATTAAGGAATGAAAAGAAGGTGGTTGATTGTTGATTATCATTGTAGGAGCAATAGTTTGATATCTACTTTTGAGGAATCCTCCTTACTCTCCATTTAGTAGAGGAATGAAACTCATTCCTTAATAGTGACTTTTTTTTAAAATATTTTTAATAATAATTAATTAAATACAATTAATTAATTAAAATAATATAATTAATTATATTATATTATAATTAATTAAAATATAATATTCATTAATTAAAATATTGTAATGAATTAAAATATAATTATTGATTAATTAATTACGTTATGATTAATTAAAATTAATTAATAAATTAGTTACAATATAATTAATTAAAATATAATTCATTAACTAATTAAAATATTGTATTTAATTAAAATATAAATAATTTCATTATTATTATTAATTAATTAAAAATATAATAAATTTTTATTTCTCAATATTTTTTACAAACTAATTGCTATTAATAGTAATAGTAATCATTTGTTACTCTTAACCAACATCATAACTATAATTATAATATCTATTTTCATTCTTCGCTATATTCATTCTCATTCTTATTATTATTCTCCTGTACGAACCAACCACCACTAAATTCAACTTTTATAACTTCTTATCTGGTTCTTAACTTGCATCCTTTCTAATTTATCTACCTTTCTCACTTGTTCACCTGTTCTTGGCTTTCACGTCTTTGACTTTGGTTTTTGGAAGTCACTCCTCTACGCATTTTTTTTTGTTGTTCTTTGCTCTCCTTTTCTCCTTTTTGCTAGCTTTACTGTTTTGTTAGCTCTAATGTGTCTCCATCCCAGTTGTTTCTTCTTCTATATAGGATTCTCCATGTGCCCCGGCTCCTCTCGCTCCTCCCTGTAAAGACGCTCCTAGCTTAAACATTTCATCCTCTAGGCACTTTTAGGGGTAGGTATTGAGCAATCCTTCCCCTATTTCATCTCTTAATATTGTCCCCCATCTCTAGAAGTAGGGCACAATATAGTGGCTCCTCCTATGGAAATCATTCATGAAGGAGCATCTAATGAGATTCTACTTCGATTGGCTTTTTCCCTCCTTTGAATGTACAGGCATATAAATATTAGAAGGACATAGGTTTGAAGGAGTTCTTGGTAAATAAAGACAATAGGAATAGATGAAGCCATTACAAGCACGAAGAGGGCAAGCTATGCTAGGATTTTCATAATTGTGGAGACTAATCAGGAGCTTCCAGAAGTAATACTTTATTGAGGCTTAATGAAGCTGATGAACTTTATGAGAATTTTTCCCCGTATTATGTCAATGGACACCTCAGGTTTATCACCAAGGCTAGACGTGGAAGTCTACAAGGAGGAAATTTCAAAATAGAGACTATTATGAGCTTATGGTACTAAACATTCTAGGAGACAAGGATACTGAGCTAGAAAAAAATAGATGGCAAGGATGGGAATCTTCAGGCTGAGAATTTACCTACAGAGTCTAATCTTTACAATGCCACTAACAATCTTGAAACAACTATGTCAAATAGCAATGAAGTTGCTCCTCAGAAGGTTTATGGAACACCACTAAATTCAAGTACCACAGAATCCTAGATTCAATCAATATTGGACTAAAATAAGCTTTGATTATGACTATTAATGATGGCATAGTTCCTTTCCACCGTGGGAACTAAAACCAAACGTTTATAGCTCTTTTAACATGCAAACTATTACTAAATTTGAAAATGATTTCAAGTCAACAATCAGAAGAAAATCTAAAGTGCGGAACAAGGTCAATCCAAAACCCCTTTTCATAATGACTTTTGTCTATTAAATTAAAAAGAAGAGGTTGAAAAAAAATCTTCTTTGAGACTATTTAAGGAAAAAAAAGCTTTTATGATTAGCCTTTTTGAAACAAACTTGGAGGAGGCAAACTACAAGAAGCTTGGTTTTTTTAGTAATAAATGGTCTATTATCACAAATCGTTGTTCCCACAATAATGGAAGAATTTTGGTAGACTATGATCAAGAAAAGATCAAGACATCTCACTCCATAATCACTAACCAACTTCTTCATTTAGACCTAGAAATTTCACAAGAGACATTCATGTAACTTATGTTTATACTGCTAATTTGGCCTTTCAAAGGAATTCCTAATGGAACAAACTATAGGAAATCCAAGCAAGTATTCAAAGGCTTTAAATAGTTCTACGTGACTTTATAGTACCTTACATCCTTTGGAAGCAAAAGGTAATGCTTACCCTAGAGATTACTTAAATGAATTCTGTGAATGTGTTACAAACATTAAAATTACATTCCTAAATATGGACTAATATTATTTCACTTAGAGCAATAAGCAATAAGGCAGATAGTTCTTAAGGAAAAAACTTAATAGAACATGAACATGGTTAAGTATCTTTCTTAAGACCATAAATTTATTTAACGAACCTCTATTTTCACATCACACTCAAATATCTATCCTAAACTAGACCTTAAGGTTAAAGAAATATTTTCCTTCATATTAAATAATTAACTAATGAATGATAAAGGATTTGAAAGCGGCATAATTAAAGGATTATTAACTTTTTCTAGGTTTTTTTTCACTCTTTTATTTTCATGAGAAAGATGCAGGTGATTAAAGAAAAGCTCAAATTGTTTAATCAACAAAAGTATAGTAACACACATCTCATAGTGTTTGATGCAAAATTCAAACTTGACTAGGTTCATCAACTCCTATATCAATACCCTACTAATGTTGCAACTCAAGAATAGGAAAAGATAACTCTATAAGTTTATATCAAAATGTGGAGGTTAATTATTCAAGTCTTAAACAAAGATCAACAGTCCAATGACTTAATAACGGTGAAAATTTTTTACCTTTTCCATAAATCGATTCTTTCGAAGAAGAACCATAATAGAATTACTTCTATTTAGAGAGAAGATGGTTCTTGTGTTCATTCTTAAGTTAACTTATTGAAAGAAACATATGATTATTACACAAATACACTTGATTCATCTGCTAATTGTTCTTACTTTATATAGATGTTGTAGATGCAAATGGCTTAATCCTTCTTTTTAATGTAGTTGATGTTGAGAAGCCTTATTTAATCTCAAACCGAATAAAGCATTAGGGCTTGATGGATTTAATGCTCTTTTCTTATAGAAATTTTGTGACAAGGGTTATTCTTGAGTTTTTCAAAAAAATGAAAAATAATTAATGAAATTAATAAGAAATTTATATCTTATTCTAAAGCTACCAAAGCCTTGCTTCTTAAAGGATTTTAGAAAAATCTCATGCTATAATGTCATTTACAAAATCATTGTAAAGTACTTGGCTTCAAGACTTGCAATGGTGTTAATGCCTATCATTAATAAAAAACAAGGAGCTTTTATTGAAAGGATTCAAATCGAAGATAATATCCTCCTACCTCAAGAACTCTTAAAAATTTACAATAAAGAACACTTATAAGTTGTGCAATCAGTGTTAATTTTCACAAGGCATTTGATTTCATCAATTGGAACTTCACCATCAATACCTTGAATGCTTTCAGATTCCCTTCAAGTCCACTAGTTAGATTAAGTAATGCATCACTACAACCTCCTAAGTATACAAGTCAATGGTGTACTGTAAAAGCTCATTGAGGGTGCTAAAGGATTGAGGCAAGTGATGCCTTATCCCCTTATATTTTCACAACAAGCATATAAGTTCACTCAAAACTTATAGATTATTTGATAAGCTTGGAAAGGAATTTTAAATTCCATAAAAATGTAAGAGAATCAACATCTATAGCCATTCATTTACAAATGACCTCTTACTGCTCTCAAGGCCTAATTCTCTGTCCATAAGTGCCCTAATGATAACTACAAAAACTTTCAAATACTTATTTAGCCTCGTAATGAGCAAGGATAAGAGTCAAGTCTTCATTTCATCAACTACTTCTTATTTCTCCACTTGGATCTCGAATATAACAGGACTCCAAGTTAAACAACTTCCTTTGACTTATTTAAGGTTACTTATTTCCTAGAAAACACCTACTTACAGGGACTTTCAACCTCTCATTACAAACATTCAAAAGGAGAATTAATAGTTGGTACGATAAGAGCCTTTTAGTTGCAAGCAGAATCTAACTTATAAATTCTGTTTTGAACACAATACATGTATACTGGTCATCTCATATAGTTTTCTTAAAAATCCTGATCAAAACTATTAAGAAGATGCTCAAGATATTTCTTTGGTTAGAAGATATTAGCAAGGGTCATATTACTATAGTATGATGAGGAGTGTTTGCTTACCTAGAAATGAACAGGGAATTATCATTATGCCAATTAAACTACTCAATAGAGTTCTAATAGTATAGAGAATTTGGAGAATTTTGGTTAATAAAGAATCTTTATAGGTTAAATGGATTAATTCTCACTACCTTGAGCACCAAAACTTCAAGTTTTTCTCACCTAATATAAATTTTTTTGGACTATGCTCCATAGCCTTAAATTAAAGGAACAAATGAGAGTGAATTTCAAGTACATATTAGGGGATGTGTCCTCTAAAATTTTATGGTATAATAATTGGAGTAATTTAGGCCTTTAATCGAGCAATGATACTTTAAGGGGAACTATCTAGAGCCTTTATTTGAGAGTAGTGATTTCTTAACTTTAAGGGGAACTATCACTAAGGAGGCTTGAGTAAGAGAGATTCTTAAGGAGAGCATATTCAATATCATCCAAGGAGCTAAAGGAGAACTGATGTCTATTTCTCCTACTTTCAATCCAGAATCCAACTGTAAAGATTTTATCATCTGGTTAAGACACCCCTCAAGTAAATACTTTAATGTCTTTTGCAGACAAGCCTTAAGTTATAAAGTCCCTACAGTCCATTGACATAAGCTAGTATGATTCAAACAAGCCATTCCTAATATTTCATTTATCTTATGATTAGCCATCAAAGAAAGACTAATCACGATGGGTAGAAGTTACGGTAATATTATCATTACCAATAACTTCATTCTCAACTATTTAGTTCTTGAAACCATTGAGTATGAAGTCTTCCAATGTGGATTTTGTACTTATGTCAAAAATTTTTGCATAGATCATTTTCATTGCTCAAACATGGCCAAAAATTATAGTATGAATCACTTTGAGAAGTTGCAGAACTAAGAAGCAATCTACTAACTTCATAATATTCTTTGGAAAAATTATGTATAAAATTTGGAAGGAAAGGATTCACAATATTTTCAAAAGGAAGTTAAAAAAAAGAAATAGCATGTTTCAATAGAGATGATGAGTTTAATAAGGGAACAACAATCAACTTCCAATTTTGCAAGATGATAAGAGCTCTTAAGTTGATTTAAAATTAGTTAATGGATTGAAAAATGTTAGGGAACCAAATAATAGTTAGCTAGATAATACCTTCAATAAGCTTTTAAAGACATCATATGTAACAAATTCTAAGTTAGGGAAGTTGTATGAGGAAATTTAGCCATCTTTTGGTTTGATTCTCCTAATTTTGGCAAGACTTTAGTGTCTAATCTTTCTTTGCTATTGGCTTGTAATGGAAACTTTTGACCATACTTATACCATTACCTCATTATTAGTATTATTCAATCTTTAGTTTCTTAAAAAAAATCTCTTCAACATTTTAATAAGATTTGTGAAGTTAACTAGCAATGACAATATTTTAAGTTCAAAGGAAAAATATATAATTATTTTTTATTGAAAAAGAAAATATAATATCACCATCTTCTATCATTTCCTCATCAACATTTCTTGTTAAAAGAAAACAATCGTTAAAGTGAGAAAGCTTAAAAGGAGTAGCTTTAGGTAAACATTAATGTTTTTTTTATTTGGAGGATCCTTCGTCTCATCACCATTAAAATATTGTAAAAATGATTTCTTATTATAATTTAAGTGGCTAAAACTTAAAAAAAATTCTAAGCATTAAATATATTAATTTTCACCTTGTTTCTACATTAAGACAATAGATGAATTTTCTTTTAATTCCTTCTTTCCTAACACATTTCATAAAAATGTTAAGCCTTATAGAGAAGACGTCATATATGAATAATGTGATTTAAAATATGTGTTCAAAATATGTGATTTAAAATATGTGTTCAAAATCTGACATATATTAACTCATTTTAAAGAAATTGTCCCTAAATATTTTTCATTTTTCAAATATTTATTTTTCAGGTCATTAGAATTAACATTATCAATAGTAAAGGTAAAGAACCATTTCAGACATAATCAAGTAAACATTCCTTAATTGATTTTCCTGTTGTTACTTCCTTATGGTTAAGAATATGAAAAAAAATTAAATACTCTTTTTTTAATCTATAATCGTCAACAATCTAAGTTTTGCCAAAAACAAAGTATTTGTTATAGGACAAACACATCGATCTAATGCAAGTTAAATAAATGTGAAAAGAAACTAGAAATTTCACCAATTACAATAAGTAATAAAGTGGATTTCCTAAAGGGAATTAAATGTCAATTCTACAAGGACTAGTAAACTCCTACCTTGAACTTATACACTTTATCTAGATGATTAAATCAAATAATCTATTAAACTAAAGTAAATTAATTCTAATAGAAGTAATGAGAATAAAACAAGGTAATAATAAGTATATAGGGAGCTTAGCCAATGAGAATTAGGTTAGTTAAGACTTCAGTTCACCATTAACAATATGAGTTAGATTCATTAATCCTAGTCTTAAATACTAGTTTATGTAACGATAAAGTTCTAAAATGTTATTTTGCTTTTTAATACCCTTTTCATTACCTAATTAGATCCTTAATGATATTTTAGTGAAATAAATTAATTATAAAAGATAAGAAATTAACTCTAATGTGAATGAAAAATACACATTTTTTAAAGTTTTTGCTTGATTTTCATATATAATTAAATATTTTACTTAGGTCTTTTTTTTCTTTTAGATAATTTTGATAATTTGATATTGGGATGAGATTATTCAACAATTAAAGACTATTTCAAAAAAATGAAGAAAATCAAAATTCTTAGAGGATCACAGTCAGTCTCAGGCATTTGTCTTATATGGATCAAATGCATTAAGAGACACAATTTAGAACACAACCTGAAGAGAGACTGTGGTATTAAAGAAAATTTGTAGAGCAACAAAACTTAAGTCTCAATTATGCCAAAGATCATGTACTATTCACAAAAGAAATAGAAGGATTCATGGTATGGGGGTATGAGTGTTCTAGAGACAATGTGTTAATTATAAGATAAACAAAAAAGATCCATGGCTTAAGGCTATAGGAATACTATAGACCGTGTCTTTATCCTAGAGGAAATAAGAAGTTTAGTCATTAGAAGATCATAGAACTCGTTGGATGTTAATTTCAAGGATTTTCCATCAAAGAATCAAGATCCATACATAATCACATCTACTAGGTTTTCCTATTTTTATATAATTCTTTTGTTATTTTGATTGTGATTCATGGCTAAACACTTTTCTATGTTTAAATAAAGAAAATCCTATTTTTTATTTTTATATAGATTGATTTGTTTAGTTTATAAAATGGGATATGTTTCTACAATTGCTTTTGTTGATCTTTATGCATGATTTAGTTATGCTAGTGACTAAATTTGATTTTAATTCACTTGTGAATACCTCAGAAAGCCTTACTTTGAGTAGACCATAACCTTGGGTTTAGATAAAATATGTAATTTATAACTGGTAATAGCTTTTTGTTTTATTATTGGATTGGGTAAGAGACCTACGTGATTCGTAGGATTTCAAAAATCTTAGTGAATTTGAAAAAGTGTTAGTTTAGTAGAGATATGGGATAACAAACCAAAGAGTATATGGTTACACCTCAAGAGCGCAATTTCAGTGTTTAAGATATCCTATCATTCCAGTTTAATATATCCATTCTTTGTTAATTGAATCATGAAATAAAAAGTAATACTAGAAGAAGATACTTTTCTAAACATTGATATTAGATTAAATTCTCTTTTGCTAATTTTCTTTGTGTTGATTCTCTTACTACCAATTTATGTTTTATTAATAAATATCCATAAAAATCACCATTCGATTTATTTAGTTTAGACTAATTATTAATTTTATATTTATCTAATCAGCACCACTTCGTCAAAGGATTGATTCCTGCTTATCATTGTATTACTTGCTAATGGAAGGTTCACTTGCCTTAGTTGTGGATAAAATATTAGTAAGAGGAAAATTTATAAATAGATATAATTTCATTCACATTAAACTTTAAAAAGTAAGTTATGATGGTCACATGCACATAGATTACTATAACAACAAGATTGATATGGTTTCTTTCTAATTTGTTTAAGTCATACGAGCAAGCAATAAAAAGATTATGAAAGCTACTTAAAAATGAGGAGTCCTTAAGGTTAAATGAATTCACTCCCACCACATGAATGTCATCAATTTATGAAAGGCCATTCATAAGTTCAACGCTTCTTGGTCCTTTAAGTAGATTATAAAATTAAGAGACAATATAAGTATGGAACTAAAGTACATTGTAATTAATGACAATGATAATTGGTTTTAGTTTGATAATTGATTCAAATTTAGTCATTTGTATAAACTTTCTAGCTTTTGTATTATGAAATCTAGCTTACTAAAAGATACCAAAATGGCCCTAATAATCTAAAGGAACTTATAGAATTGGAAGATAGTCACCTTCAGAGGCTTCTTAACAATAAAAAAGAACTTACCAACATACAATCCTAAATATAGAAAGGAAGATGTTATTATCTAGTTAAGCATCCCTCTAAGTTTTTTAACAATAGGTCTTACCTAAAATTATTCACAAAATAACGTCATTAAATTATTTTGTCTAAATTGTTTTGGTTATTTAACAACCTTCCTAAAGCCCCGTTTATATTATTGGAAATCTTATCTTATTTAATTACCATTACTCTTTACAAATTTGGATTAGATTGTAGACCTTGTATAATATCTAGTGTGATAAATATAACTACATTCAGATTGTAAAATGGCTAAGAAAAATAACTTTTTATAGTAAAGGAGACCTGACATTATTCAAAGTTGCTTTCACTTGCATCAAGTATGCCTGGTGGAAAAAAAGGAACTAGAGACAATTTGGGAATGAGCAAAAACAATGTTTAAGATATGTGTAATCATACTTTCATATGGATTTGCTAGATTATCATTGCAAAAAACATTAGTGAACTGAGCGAAGCCTTAGCCCTTATATAGATCCTTCCTCTGGACGTTTGAAGTTCTTACCTTAGGCATTAATTGCATATGAAAAACTAACAATATGTGAACCTTTTCCTACTTCCTTGGATTTTGTTCTTCAACATTAAATCTCTCCAGAGACAATAGCTTAGCCTGTAATATCCTATTTCCCTACTAAGGGTTAGAATCCCAGATTTTTGTAAATGAGAAATAACAATGAGAGATTAGAAAAATGCATTTCATACTCATGCATAATATAGCATTCATGTAAGTGAAATTGATTATTACACACATTACAATAATTTGTTCATGTGCTCATTTGACATTTCTGGGTATAAACGATTGATTTAATGTGATTATAATGTGAATTATGGATTTTATGTCTTGAAAATTTATTTGATTTATTAAATTATTGATTTAGAATTTTTGGTAAAATTTAGAAATTTTCTGGAATTTTGGGCATTTATGGACTAGGAAAAATGCCAAGTGGCAGAACAATCGATAAATGGTATGTGCAATAATCAATTTCACTTACATGAATGCTATATGCATGAGTATGAAATGCATTTTTCTAATCTGTCATTGTTATTTCTCATTTACAGAAATCTAAGATTCTAACCCATAGTAGGGAAACTGGATATTACAATTCTCCACCTTAATAAATTTCATCATCGAAATTTTTATTTGAATCATCAAAAAGGAAGGGGTAATGTTTCCTCATTTGCTCCTTTGTTTCTTATTTAACTTCATCATTTAAATAATTTCTTCCAATTGACTAAAACTGATGAAATCACTCAGTTTTTCAATTGCTTATTCTGATATCCCTTTATCTTGGCTAGTTCCTCAATATATCTCAGGTTGCTCAAAACTTTCACTTTTTGTGTCGATACACCTATTTCGGATAACACCGTTATTTTCTAAACACACTCACATTTAACATAGTATGATTATGATACATCTTGGTGGGTAATACCAACTTATAAGTCAATGGTCCTATGCTCTCAATAATTTCATATGGACCAATACAATTTGGACTTAGTTTATCCTTTTTAACGAACTTTAGCACCCCTTACCCAGGTGGTACTTTCTTAAACTCTTTATCTGTATTCCATATCTTCGGTGTTGATCCACCTAACTCATTTATCTTTCTTAAATCACTTAATTTCTAATACAGTTCAATTTCACTT
>JANQAP020000256.1:5557908-5570206 GCA_026874005.2 Erythroxylum coriaceum
TTAATAAATGAATAACATTTGTTGGTCTTTTGTGTATCTATTCTGCTGCTGTTGGTTATTTATTATTAGTTCATTATGTAATAATAAACATTGGTGTATTTTTTATTTCAATAAAATATTTTATTTTTACTTATTTTTGTAAGTTTTACTTCTTATTTATTACATACCGGTTTTATAACGGTTCACTACCGGTTGAATCTCTAAACCTTAAACCTTTCTTTCGACCGGTTTAATGTCCGGTCCGGTTTTTAAAACCTTGATTATAACTACAGTTAAGCGATGCGAATTTGGTTGATGATTATTCTGTACCGAGTCAACAAAGCAATATTGTAAGCAATGTGTTTTTTATCAATTTTTCTAAGTTTAAATAATTACAAAGTGTGTTTCTAATATTTTATTGTCCACTTTCTAGGTTGATACATCTGCAAATAACAATAAAAAACTTTTTGGAGATGTTAACCCACACACATCTCAATTATCATTTCAGCCAATGAGTTTACGATTCAGATGACATTCCAGTATTACTTCACAACAATTACAAGCTGAAACAAGTAGAAGGAGAATGTTGATCTTACGCAATCAAATACTAATGAAACAAACATTGATTAGTTATATACATACAATGTAAATATTTATGTTGTATACATATGAATATTTGTGTTGTTTACATACAATGTAAATATTGTCAAAATCAATATGAGATGTTACACAACCTCTCTCTACACAACCTCTCTATCTCTATCTTTATCTTTGTTTTACATTGCTTTTTTTGCATATTTGACAACGAGTTAATTATCCATTTTCTATTGGTTATATATAGTAGTATTGTTTTTGCTTCATTACATAATTCATATACAAATTTCAAAATCAAAATTTAATAATATACTTGAAATTAATATTAACCATTACATTGTTGAAATTCAATACAATATCCCTATAACATAATTACAAGTAAAAAGTACTAGAACCATAATAAATCCTATTACAATGTTCATTAACATACATGCATTTAATTTTTTTCTCTTTTCTCAATAAATTTATGTCCTCCTTCAAAAGCTTCATTTTTTTTCAAACGTCTTAGTTGTGCTTCTTTTAACCTCTTTCTTCATCATTGATAATTCACTCCTTAAATTTTGAATCACTTTAACGACTCTCTTAGTAAATTCTTCATTGTAATATTTAAAAAACTTGCATCTCCCAACCTAAAACATTCAATTTCATTGAAAATACCTAAAGCACAAGTTTAACATTCAACTTCAATAATCAAATAACAATAAATTCTCACTAGATAATTGGGGCATCTATAAAATCTCTGGCTAGGATTATGATCACTCCATGAAGTCCTTAACGGGCCTTTAGCCCACAATAACAAACAACATTTCCTGACTTTGAACTCACTATTATATTAATCGATGATAATGATTCCATTTACATACTTAAAAGATGATAATAAGATAATATATGATTGGCTAAAAATGCATTCTACTGAGTATGTCATGTAAACACACATAAATTTCGAGAATAATATGATTATTAAAAATCAGTCTAAGAATTTCAATGCCTATATTAAAAAGGTTAAAGACAAACCTATCTTAATCGTACTTGTTCTGATGTAGAGGGTTATGATAAAGAGATTTCATAAAAGGAGGGATAAAAAGTACATTGGTGATACTTGTCCAAAAATCATAACTAAATTAGAAAATTTAAGAAAAGAAGCATGCTAAAAACTAGATTTGTATTTCAATTGTGAGAGAGTTTTTGGAATTGAATAAATTCAATTTGGACAACATATGGATGAAACAAACTTACACTTATATGAATTAGAAAATCATTGGAAATTCTTAACGATATGCAAGTGCTTCTATTAGACATGATGGATGTAAGCTTGAGGATTATATAGATAAAATTTACAAACATTGAGACTTTCTTATGGCTATATGCTTGCTAATTGTTCTTTATTTTAGAATAGCATCATTACTTATAAGATGATAGCATTTGTATTTATCAAATTCATTTTAATATTGCTACCATTTTTATAATTTTTCTAACATTAGGTGAACATTATTGACAAATTCTAAATAAGAATTAACATGTTGAAAGTGGAGCTTTCACAATTTACAACAAAGTTTGATAGACCAAAAAAGGCAAAAGTATGAAAAGATTAGCAATAGAATTCATGAAGTCATTTGATATTGATGCCCATAAGGTTTCTCCATCTAGACTCTGCATATTTACAAAAAAATCATTTCATAAAATAGTTCTATGGTTAAACAGAAAAGGAGGATAGGCTTTTTAAGAAAGCCAAGAAACCTTATAGTCCAATATATATTTCTAAAACCTCTTTGTGAGGCCAAATTCTGAAGGAAAGGAGTTAAGCATTTTATGCTTTTATAAAACAAGTGAATAGAAAGTAATAAGTGAAACATTGATGGCATTATTGCCAAGAAGAGTGAAATGCATTATGGAAGTTCTTTACCAACAAACATTGAAGGTAACAGTCACGAAACAATCAGGAAGAGTCATCAGCTGTGGCCACACATTCCACACACACAAGGGAATCTAGATAAGGTATTTTGTCAACAAAATTCTCATCCTTTCAATGGATAGGGGGTCATGCTTTGAGCCTCTAATTTAAAGAATTGCTATCTTAAAGAAGTGCTACTTAGATACCACAAGCAATCAATAAAAGGTGATAATTTGCATGTTTTAGTGCATAATAAGTCAATATATTTAGGGCAATCATAGTGCTGAAGAAGCAAAGTACTAGATGAACAAATATCATATATATATTCCTGTGTTGATAAAGAATTGATTTTACATCTTCAATATGTAAACTTGGTACAAAATCTACCATAAGTATGTCTGCTCCAAATATGATCAAATTATCAAATTACCTAACTTGACATACACTTCACATGATTGACTTCGCTGTTACTATCACATTCAAATTGCTTAATATCAAGTATTTTATGGAAAAACCAAGCAAATGTATGACCTATTTCATCACAACAGACATAATTTAAACAAACAAAGCATAAATACACAATAAAAGTCTATTTTTTCATTTGTTTTGTAAGTAACACAACAGAACAAACAAAAGAACAAAACGTGCCATACAAAAGGTGAGGGATTTTGGATAGTAAACACAACAGAACAAACGAAAGAACAAAATATGTCATGCCCATCTAATGCTAAACCAAATATCACAGGTACTCACCTATAAGAGCGACTGTTAAACATGATGCTTGCAACAAATACTCTCCCAATCCAGTCCCTCCAAACCTTGTAATGATAGCAACAAATGAGAGCGATTGAGGGATATGAGAAGGCGAGGGATTCTAGACGGTACCAAATTCATGATCAACGATTCCAAAACAGAGAAACAGAAGACGATGAGGGAGGGACTTCAGACAAAGGCTAAACAAAGCACAATAGGGTGAGATCGTTGCATTTTGTTAACATGTTTAAGTTGTAAAACTCGTATTATACTATTTGTACAAAATGTTTTGGATGATTTTCTTATTGATTGAGTAACGTATATATACACAATGAATGATTCCAATCTAATCATTGAATACAATTTATTATAATCTAATGGTCTCAACGATGACAGCAGGTAGTGTTGTCAGTAGCTACAGTTGGAAAGTAATTATTATTGGAGCTAATCAACTAGTGTGCATGTGCAGGTTTAGCTTTGTGAACTGCAAATGAGGGTTGAGCCATCCTCAAATGAATAGGCCTGGGATCACTGTTGGGCTTGTCAATATTACAGACTGGACTTGGTTTAATGCTCTGGTCCAACATTCTAACATAATTTTTGTTTAAGTTAAGAAGTATTTAATTCAAAAGATGGGTCCCACAATTATAAATAAGGCAAGGTTTTTATATATTTTTAAAAAGTGGCCAAAAATAAAAATATAAAAAATTGCCAATCAACATTGACCTGACGTTTAATAGACGGGAATAGATTTTCTTTTAGGGTAAATGATAAGGCCAAACTTAGTGACCCTTTTGCTAATCTTTTATGAAAATGTACTTGAATCAATAATTCAGGATGGCTTCCTCTCGACCTAATGCGATGTTTCAATATTTTAGGAACCTCCTGCCTAATACACCATGTGCGGCTTCCCAAGTGACAGGACGAATTTTCGCAATAATAAATAAAAACATTTTGAGCACAATGTTAATATAATTTTTGTTCAATATTACAAAATAATTTTGATTTATCTATAATTTTAAAATAATTAAATTTGCTTTGAATCTTCAAATTTTAAAAAAAGTTAATTATATATTTTCTCGTCTTATTTTTTTATCTTTTGGAAGGAAAGAATTTTCCTATCTTTTTTATTATAAATAACAATATTCGTTCAGCTAACACATGAAAACTTATATATATAACTGTAGTGACATTATCTTTCATACTATACAGCAGGAAGCAATAGGAGGATCCAAATGGACGACTTACTTTCTACCAGAAATTGTTGTCACCAAAATGACAGTCGTTGTTTGTGTATTTGAAAGTTAGGTGAGTACAATTCAGACTTTAACCAGTGGCCTCCTTGAATCTCCCAGCCACTTTCAACGCTAACTCAACGCATCTAACTTTCAACGGCACGATTCTCTTTTTCTTTATTATTCATAAACAAAAAGTACACGTTTCAATGCTCTATATTACTAATAAGTATTATTCGAGCGGACCACTCAAGCACACCCTGCCCATCTTCATAACAACCCCATGTTTCAAAGCTCCAAGTGACTAAAAACCAGAACAGTTTCAAGCTTGAGCGTGTTAAGAAAGATCAAAGTTTGGAAGGAACGTTAATAATTACCATTTATAGCGATGGCTTAGGAGAGGTAACGACTGGATAAGCAATGACAAGGTGTGCTAGATGTTGCCTGCACAGGTCAATAAGGATAATGAATCTTATAATGCTCATCTTTGGAACTGCAATGATTGTCTACTCACTTTGGCTGCAAAAGAGATGGAGTGAAAGTCTTGCTCTCTTGCCCTCTGGCTCCAGTCTTCCAAGACCGTGGTATGTTCTCTCTCCCCTCATCTCTTTCTTTCCCAGAATCATCATGTTCTTTAGTATGTATAAACCAGTTAATATAACTAGATTTATTATTTTTAGTTCTGATTCATGCTGTTTTTGACTATAAAAGTGTGAAGTGGCAACTCCTTTTACATTATCGTGTCCATTATGATATATCCTATCGTCTCTCCGTTTTGGGAAGTTTTCGTGGCGATAGGTTACTGTAATCTTAACGGTTACTTTGACCTAACGATTCTAATGAAAAAGATAAATTTCTGCTTATTGGCTTGGTTTTCTTTAATTGGATATTTACGTGTGCGCGAAGCGTATTAATTAAATAAAAAGAACATATTGTTATGTTTTCTTGTGACACATGCCAATCGTGTCCTTACACATTCGGTTGGAAAACATTTATCGGTGCTCTGTACGTAATCGGTTCCTGTCCTTTTCTTTTGCGTACATACACAAGTATTGCGTTGACGAAAGGAGAACGAGCATTATTTCTGTTTTTTCAGGTTTATAATCGGAATTTTAGGAGTGGGAATTGCTGTCTGCTTGAGCACCATCTATGGCCATATGGTAGCTAATTGTACGAGCAACTCCATTCTCTGTATAGTATCCTTTCTTTTTCAGCTTCAGTCTCATTCCTTACCTGAAGCTACTGATCCCTTCATTGAAATGCTCCCGGAACAAGATGATTTTGATCTCCGAGCAATTTATTAATTTGCATGATGTGCTTAAGCAGTAATTACATCTCTTACAATACTTATTTTAAAGCAAAAGAATGAGCTCTAGACCCCCTTTCCTTGGATTTTATACTTGATTATGTATACAGATTGGTCTTTATTTTAGTATACTCCTTGACCTTGTTTTTAGTACATTATTGTCATCTGCTGCCTTCTGATCCTTGAAATTGCTGCCGTCATCTCAATTTTCTTCAAGATAGACTGGGAAGCGGTATGCTTGCTTGACTTTTTCCTGCTCAAGAATACGTCAATCTATTAATGATTGCTTAGTGGGAGGTAATCACTAAAAGGAGGACATGTAATTCATTGGAACTTTGCCTAGTTATGCTTCCATGTCCACTGATACATTACTGCACCTGTATCAGTTGTCTGAAGTTGCCTAATTCTAGCAAACACAGCTTTCAACGTTTTTATTGTCGTCTGACGAAAGTGTAACTCCTTAAAGCAGAACATTTTATGGATTCTTCAATTAAATTGGCACTATATTATGGTTATTGAAAATCACCGTTAAGAATCTGTAGATTTCTAAATCTCCACGTAACTTTGTCGCATGTGGAAGTTGAAACCTGTCCTAACAGACTGGTGCACAATCTCCGTTTGGTGTTATATTATTGGCTTGCTACCTTGGTTCCGGGAGATCACTTTAGGTTGCTAATTGATGGAGAAATTCTTTTAATGCTCCAATATTTCTGTTCAACATTTGTTCATATTACACACCGTTGTTGAGACAGGAAATTGACAAGAACAAGAAGGATCTTGAGAGCTTTGTGATGTTCCAGGTCAAGATGTGTTGCTGGATTTCCCTGTTGATATTGGCCGCACAGGTAAGCATAATTTTAATTAGCCAACACATTGGATTATTATTTTTAAGAAAATGCCATGAAATATATAGTTAATTACGTTACAAATACTAGATCTTCACAAAGCACGGCCATCACAATTTTTTTTCTCTGCTTGTGAGTTGGCAAACAATTTGCGTGAGGTTCTATTTAGAAGATTGGGATTATATCATATGTTATAGACAAGCAACATGAACTGGAAAAACATACACATCATGTTAAATATTGTGATAAGAGATGGGTCTGATATATGTAACTTTTCTTCTTTTTTTTTCCTGGAAAAGAAAATTGAAATTAACAGGAATCAAATGTTCGCAGATCTATACTGTTATCCTTGCCATCACTCTTTGCGTTGTAGGCTTGGAGCCAAGAGGTCATTGTGAGCAGTCTTTTGTGCCCAGTTTTACTCAGTCCTTTCTGGTGCCTAACTTCCCTGGACCTGCTAGCTCAGTACATGATTGCAGAAGATATGAAAATCCAGTAAGAAGCTTTTTGGCAAATGTTAAACGTATTCTAAGAGCACAAGTTCAAAGGAGATACGTAGTTTACTAATTTGCCTTCTTGGATCATTTTGGAGTGTATATATTAGCCACAAAATACTAGAGATGAGTGGATTTTGTTGATTTTTTAGAAGTGAATCTTTGCAGATTTCGATGAAAGTCCAGCAAGTTACAAAATTCTGTAAATTTGTGACTTTTGACTGGAACCTTGTTGGTCTCGAGGAAAATAATTCATTGTCTGAGGGTGCCAGAAACATTTTTCGATATGGCATTATCTGAAAATTGGATAAGATTTAGGTGAGCTTATATATAGTTAGGATATTATATCTCAACTTAAAATTTTAAGACAATAGGTTTGTTTGTTTTTTTTTAAAGTAATAGATTCATTCAACAAGGTGGAAATTACATAATGATTCATGTTACACCTCCAAAGGGTGGAACTAATACAAAATTATACTAACTACGATGTGAGGTAAATCTAATAACAATACTTTCTATAAATTTAGATAATATGATTGAAAATGAGTTGTTGATTAGTATTAACAATGGTTGCCATTCTTAGCTTGAGGTAAAATTGCATCCACCCATATTCTTTGAACTCTTCTGCCTTTACAAAGATTTTAGTGTTTCTCATCCTCCGTATTAAATGCACCAACTTAACAAAGCCAATTCTAAAGACCTTATGATTCCCTTGCTAGTCCTTCTGAAATCATTGATTCATCTTGCTAAGATTTCAGTTTTGTAGTCTAAAGAGGTTGAGAAAAGCACAATATATATGTTTAGTATGAAAGCACTTTGAAGAATATGTGATCTAGTGTTTCATTCTCTCTAAAGCATAACTCACTTTATCTTTATGTCTTTTTTTTACGTGGGATTACTCCACTTGTAAATTTTCAACATCTCTCTCTCACAAGTGGATCTAAACATTGTTAACCCAACTCTAATGCCAATCAAGGATTTTAAGCGGGTTTGGAGAGAAATTATATCAAGTCCAAGAGATGTCATATACAATTAAAATATCGTATCTCAAACCCAAAATTTTGAGGCAATAATTTATGATTTCTATCTTTATATATAACTCTTTTCATCCTTACTTCTCTTTTCAATGTAAAATTACTCTCCTTTTGAATTTTTAACAACTCTTTGTTTGACATCATTAACAATCCCCATGTTTGTCTTTACGCAATATCTAATTGATTTTTTTAGATATTTTTACTCATCTAGGTTGTCTTTGACATACTATTCTTGCTCTTGCTCCTTTATATTTATTTCTTTTTCTTTTCTAGTAATTACTCTCTATACCCGAGCGGTGAATATAGAGAAGTCATGGCCGTTCCTATTCATCCAATTTTCGACAATCCTTGACCTCAGCAAATTACTAAAATTTAATAGTTTTTTAATTCAAAATATGGAAGATGATATTTGAAGTACTCAAATAAGGTTAATGGCCATTAGGTCGAGGCATCGTCACGATGTCGAAGACCTATGTATTAAGTCAAAGTGTGATCATTTATTAGGATAATATTAAATTAGATCGAATTAGCTTGGTGGTTCAAACCGCGGTTGAAGTTTAATCAAGTTTAAGTTATGAGACTTAAATCCACTAAAATTATCCAAAACAATGTCGTTTTGAGGATACTCCCCAAAATAATATCTTTTTTTAGGAGTTTTCCAAATTGAAGTCATTTAGGAGTGGGGTTCAGGCCGTTTAGGTCGTTCAAGTCAATACACCTAACCTGAACCTGCCCTAAAATCAAGTCAATTGAAATTAGCCTGATGACTATAAACAGGCCAGTCCGAGTTGAACTTAAACTGCTAACCCATATAACTTAAAAGGGCATGTTTGGTTTCATTGCATTTTTAAGTTTCTGTTTTTATTTTTAAATTCTATTAACAAGTATGTTTGTTTGAATTTTTTGGTTTTAATTTTAATTTTTAGTTTCTTTTTATTTTCATAACTTATAAAACTATAAAACTTTTTTTAGTTTTATGTTTTCATTTTATCATAATATAATTTTATTATTAACTAAATTTATATTATTTAATTATTCAATATTAACTACTAAAAATTATGATAAATATAATTTAAATATCCAATTTATTTTATTAATTAATTTAAGATTTAATAAATATATTTTACATTTAAAATATTATTAAAATACATATAATTTGTGATTTTCAAATATTTTATGAAATATTGTTAATTTATAATTAATAATATTAGTTTTAATAATTAAAATATTATTTTATAAATAAATATTTACTTATTTACATATTTATTTTAATAAAATATGATAAATTTTTACTTATTTAATTAATACAATTAATTTAGATATAAATTTTACTTAAATGACTAGTTTTTGGTGAAGGAATTATTAGTCAAGTTTATGTGACAAAATATTAGGTTGTAGTTACCAAATAAAGCTTGTCATTTGTTGTAATTTTCTAATGTTTTGGTGTTGACTTGTCTCGCTAGTAGTGGTTATAATAGTTTGCATGTAATGGTTATATAAACTATTAAGTCGATTAGAGAGAACCAAGAATAACATATTTCATTCTTCTTTGTAAAACTTTTGAACTGTGTCATCTCTTTCTTTATCTTCTTTTTAAAATAATTTTAATCGAACACTAAATTCCTAATTTTAAGTTAACTTCAATATGGTATTAGAATAGTCAATTCTTCTTGAAATTGAAACTATAGCTAAAAGGTTCACATAACCAGAGGAGAATTTAGGAAGTTTTAAGAAATAAACTTAACGAATTTGAGATTATGCTAAAGAGTTTGAGCTTATGCATAAATATGATACAAAAGAATTGAAAGCATATATGATGTAATCACAATAGCAACATAACTAATAAGTTAAACCAGGTATTGAATCTTTTAATCATCACATAATTGTAAATAACTATATTTCTCCCACTAAATTCAGCAAGATTGAATTTCAATAATTTTATGTCATGAAATTATGAGAAGGAAATTTTAAGTGTGAGAAATTTTTCTGTATCGATTGGACCTATTTTGGATTAAAGGTAAAAGAAAAGTTACATTTTATTTGACCAAATAAGTATATGGGACCTATTATAGATTAAAGGTAAAAAAACAAAAGTTGCATTTTATTTGACCAAATAAGCTTTAATGTGGCATCAATTATATATCAAGCACACTTTAACTATAAAAGCACTCACTTGAAGAAAGTATATTTTTTCTTTAGAGAAATGATTTGAAAATGGAGATATTTTTGCTTTAGAGAAATGATTTGAAAATGGAGCCTTTGAAGACCCTGTTAGAGACCTTAAAAATTGGAGGAAAGGTGAATTAATTATAAATTACTATACATGTTTTAAATTTATGTCTTATAATTTCATGATTTCGAAGCTTTTGCTTTTGAGTTCATTTGTTAAAGGGCTTACGAGTGAGATATGTGTTGAAGGTTTATATCTTGATGTATATATGGTTGTGATATTGTTATGATTTCTTCCCTTGCTAATTCGGTCTCCTACCCATCAATTAGGCTAATTGTTTGTATCACGGGATGTAAGCCTAACTTCTAGGAATAGATTTTCCTAGCTAAGCTTAACTTCCTTTGTAAGCTAACCTATATACGTGTACATATTAGCTGACGAGTTAGCGAATTCGTGTACTCTTGTTTTTCTCCAAAACTCTTTCTTATCATGGTATCGGAGCAGGTATTAATACCTTCTACTTAAATCCAAGAGCAATCGACCAACGACAAAGCTATCTATGACTGACGGAAAGAGATCATCAACACAATCAGTCTTTCTAATTCTCCAAGGATTGATTCCTCTTCCCTATACTATCTCAATCCATCTGATCATCCAGGTGTTACCTTGTTCAATTGTCTCCTTAATGGAGAAAAATATGGGATGTGGAGATAGGCTATGAAGGTGGAGCTTCGAGCCAAAAGCAAGTTTGATTTCATAGATGGAACCATCGTCAAATCAATCGATGATCCAGCTCTTTTGTAAGCTTAGCACAAGTGCAACTCTATAGTGATATCTTAGATTTTTAATTCACTTGATGCTAATCTCCTCTCTAGTGTTGCATATACAAATTTCTCCAAGGAGATTTGGGACAATTTCCAAGAGAGATTTGCGATTGGTAACGACCCTTGGATTAATGAGTTAAGGTGTGAATTGGCCTTGATTCAACAATGAGATCTTTTTGTAGCTATCTATTACACTAAGTTGAAAGCTTATAAGATGAACTTATTAACTATTCAAGTATCCCAAAGTGTATGTGTGGTACAGCTAAAGAACTGTTGGCAGAACGTGAAGGTGAGAAACTCCATAATTTTCTTATGGGACTAATCGATCACTTTAGTGTCATCAAGTCATAGATATTGAATATGGAACCCCTAATAAGCATCAACAAGGACCCTGAATGAGCCAACATGCTTTGCACATACTATGGAAAAATCGGACATCCCTATCTTATATTAATATCTTTCTCAAGACTGTTAATAACTAACCCTTAGTTGATTAACTAAAATCTCTTTCTAGTTGAAACCCTTAAGATTGTATTATCAATTTATGAATTTCATTATTATATTTGACCCTAATCTAGAGGATTTATGTCGACCTGTCTCTAGATTTGCATACAACTCCTTCCAATTATATTAAATCTATTTGCACAAAAGAATTTCTCAATCTCAGTAATATGAAATCAAATCATGGACTAATATTCCAGATATATTAGTTCAAAAATATAACGCATAATCAAATCACAATAAATCAATCAATAAAATTGCATTAAATAAAAAATCAAATCATATTGTTATCACAACTTAGGGTTCATCATACTTGGGCACTGAAAAATTTAGTTTCTATCCGTAGAAATCAAAATTAATAACAAATATTCAGAAGAATAAATAGAAAACAAAGAAATCATATTCTAAATCTCCTTTTTGTCTTTAATGAATCTTCTTGCAATTTTGATTGAATGAAGCTATTTATCAGATCTAATGATGTAATCTTTGTGTTTTCCTTGTCCTTTGCTTAGAACTGTCACTTCTCTATGTTTCTTGTGACTAAAAAATGCTCTAAAACATGCCTCTTCTTGTTTTGCCTCTATTAACATCCTTTTTGTAACATCCCGTTTCCATAGAACGGGTCGGACCAGAGAAACGGGTCCAAGTGAGGTAAATCAGAGAAATTAGGAA
>JANQAP020000256.1:5598477-5609861 GCA_026874005.2 Erythroxylum coriaceum
CGTGAGAGCGCAAGGCCCGAGAGGCCGAGGCTCAAAGCGGACAATATCTGCAAGCGGGTGGTCTGGGCTGTTACATGACTAGTTATCACAGGGTGATCGCAATACTAAATATTATCATATGGTCACTATGGCCAAACGGAAGAAGTTATCGATTGAGCGATTATTCAATAATAATGATAATGAAATCAATGATGCAGTACAATTGTGTATTCTAGCTCAAAATTATTATGTACAATTGTACATTGCCGAAGTAAATCACACACATCGCTTTCCCAGTTTTGGAGCCTTCCCTCGCCTCACAGAGAAGCAGTTTTATGAATTAGCAAAACCAGCCCATGACAACGAAATCAAATCTGTGATTTTTGAGATGAAACCTAATAAAGCGCCAGGAATTGACGGTTTTACGGCGTTATTTTTCCAGACTCAATGGGGTAAAGTGGGGTCTAAAATGGTATCCTTTATTTAGAAAATATTCAGGAACGAAGGCTAGGAATATGACTTGAGTCAAACCATTCTAGTACTGATCCCTAAAGTATAGTCCCCAAAGTATATTACGCATTTTAGACCTATTAGTCTCTGCTTATTGATGTACAAGACCATATCAAAAGTAATAGTCAACCGATTGAAGCCCCACCTTGATACCCTAGTGGCAAATACCTAATGCAGCTTTATTTCGGGAAAGCAAATAATCGATAATATTATCATTGCTTAAGAAATTATTCATTCGTTGAGAAAGAAGACGAGTAAAACTGGGTATTTTGCTTTAAAAGTGGATCTAGAAAAAGCCTATGATCGACTGAATTGGGATTTCATAAATGATACTCTCAAGGCAATTGGGATTCCCACTACTTTACTCAGTATCATTATGAAGTGTATTACTACGGTTTCAATGCAAGTTGAGTGGAATGGACAGCTATCTGACCCATTTATACCTTCAAGGGGTATTCGGCAAGGAGATCCGCTCTCGCCTTACATCTTCGCCTTATGCATGGAACGTTTGGGCCATCTTATATCCCAAGCGATGGGGCGAGGACTGTGGAAATAGTTTAAATGGCGAGGTACAGGACCTTCCATTTCCCATCTATTTTTTACCGACGATCTCGTACTGTTTGGGGAAGCTATGGATGTGCAGGTGGAGGGGGTATCGAGAATATTGGCGAACTTTTATGAAGTGTTAGGGTAGAAGGTGAATCATAATAAGACACGCATATTCTTTTCACAGAATGTTTCGCCGGAACAAGCGCGTAGACTTAGCCAAGCGTTACAGATTCAATGCACGACTAATCTAGGCAAATATTTAGGAGTCCTTTTGATCCATGAGCGTACAACGAGAAATACCTATCAGTATATAATAGATAGGGTTTAACAAAAGTTAGCTGGATGGTGTGTTCGGGAGTTATCTCTGACGGGGGGAGCCAAATTAACACAATCAGTGATTTCATCTCTCCCTATATATACAATGCAAACTATCCGGTTGCCGTGATAACTCTGTGATGAGCTGGAAAAAATAATGCGGACCTTCATCTGGGGTCCGAAGATGAGAAGCGGAAACCCCACTTAGTCAAATGGGAAGCCGTTTGTCGACTAAAGAAAGTTGGGAGACTTGGGATCAAACGCATTAGAGCGACAAATGATACTCTACTTACTAAATTAGGATGGGATTTACTCAATAAACCGGTAGCGCTATGGGTACAGGTCCTTCGTACTAAATATTGGCTCAACGTTCATCATATCCCTCAATTGTTGCATAAACAAGGGGCGTCGATAATTTGGAGGGGAATAGCAGCTACATGGGATTTTGTCTGCCAAGGAATCAAATGGATAATAGGAAATGACAGCCAGATATATTTTTGGCTAAACCAATGGTTGGACAATTGGGGTCCCCTAGTAAATGAGACAATGTTTTCCTTTCCTGACAGGTTAATGTACACGAAAGTGTCAGAGTATGCGGAGGAGGATGGGACTTGGAAATGGAATATGATCCAGCCCTATCTCCCATGTCAAGTTTGTGTGGTTTTGGCGACGATTCGGCCTCCATCCGTTTACATGGGAGAGGACTTAATTGTGTGGGGCCCAGGCCAACATGGTGCGTTCACGGTGGCTTCTGCTTATGACTTAATCACAGAATTAGATTTGGCGGCCCAAAATTCGATCTGGAATGTGATTTGGAAATGGTCAGGGTCTCAGCATATTCGATCTTTTCTGTGGCTATTAGCCAGCAGGAAGTTATTGACTAACCAACAGCGTGTCGCTAGACACATAGTAACGGATAGCATTTGTCAGTTCTGTGGTCAAGAAGAGACCACATTGCATGCACTTCGAGATTGTCACATGGTGAAGGCTTTTTGGCGCAAATTGTCTCCTGCGGTCCTGGAGTCTAACTTTTTTCAATAGCCCAAGGCGACGTGGCTGCAGTAAAATCTATCTAACACAGTTCAAATGCAGGTGGACGAGTGGGCCATAATATTTGGCGTTTCTTGCTGGTATATATGACAGTGGCAGAACAGGTGTATTTTTGAAGATGGTTTTGAGTGGCCGGAAGTAGGATGTTGCATAGTATTAGAGTATGTAACTTGGGTCAGAAAAGCCCAAGTGGTGACTGGACAAGTCGCCAACGCACCGAGTTTGCCCATAGGACAACTTGTCAGCTGAAAACCACCGCAGGAGGGTTGGATCAAAGTAAATACAGATGGTGCGGTTCAACATGGTTCTTCTGCTGGTATGGCTGGGGGATTACTTCGGAACTGCAATGGCCAGTGGTGTGGAGGATTTTTATACAATTTTGGAGCATGCTCGCCCTTGATTGCTGAATTGAGGGGAGTTCACGAGGGGCTTAAATTGGCTTGGGATCATGGTTATCAGAAAATCGTCCTGGAAGTGGATTCGTTAGAGGTAATCAATATTCTTTCCTCTTCTGAACGGATACTAACTAAGGATACTTTTTTGGTGCAGGGCATACAGGCGATGCTGGATCGAGATTGGAAGGTGCAGATTCAACACGTCTATAGGGAGGGAAATCAGAGCACTGACAATTTGGCTACTTTAGCTATGCGAGCACGACCAGAATTGCATGTCCTTCCAGAACTTCTGCTGGAAACGCGATTTTTTGTACATCAGAATAGGCAAAGAACTTTGTATCACCAGGTTATGAGTTAATGTTGTAATTTTTGTTTTTCTTTCTATTGTATTCATTAAAAAAAAAGAAGCAATCCCTATCTCTTGAACATTTAAAGAAGCTTGTAGAGCACTCTCCTGTACCCAAAAAGTTTTTAAGAGAAGTTTGCGAACCAGTTGGATCATCATAATCCAAAGTTTTAAGAAAACTCTAAGAACCGGTTGGACTTAGGACCAACGTTAAGCAGCAAAACCCGTTTATTTTTTCTCTCTTCTACTGCATTTACACGACACCCCGTTCGAGTCAAACACGGAACCTTATTACCAAAAACAAAAGTGCCCATCTTAAGTGTCTATTTCTCATTCTTCAGGCTCCATTAGTCTACTATACATAAAAGACAGGCGCGCGCAACTTCCTTATAAACCAAGCCCGAGTTTGAACAGGCGGTTATTCGTAGAAAAGAAAGTCTGTTTGGATTTGGAAGGGAAGGACCAAAAAAAAAAAAAAATGGAATCCCGTTTCACGTCAATTGATCGCAGAATCAGCGTTTTCGCAAGACACCTTTCTTTGAATTCTCAGGACACCACCACCGTAGTCTCTGCTTCTCCAACCTCCGCCACCCATGGACGAGGAGATTCTGTTTTCTCTCACGTCGCTCACGCCCCCGAAGACCCCATACTAGGCGTATCTTTCTCCCCTTTCTCTTTTTCTTTATTTTTTCTTACCTGAATTTCTTATTGCTTAGATCTTTACGATGCTTTTTCTTCTTGATTTTTGGTGGATGAACCCCATTCCCACCATTTGTTAACAGTCGTTGTGGCACATGTTGTTTCTCGATTGACCTTTTCTCTTATGTTCTTATGAATTGGCCTGTGAGTGATTCTTCGACCAGTCAATCTTGTGATATGTAGGTTACCGTTGCATACAACAAAGACCCGAGTCCTATCAAGCTCAATTTGGGCGTTGGCGCCTATCGAACTGAGGTAACACTTTTCTTTATAAGATTAACACTAGATTACTGAAATTTTTTTAGTTTGTTTGCACTAGTCTTTTTATAAATTTTAAGTTGGCAAGCACCTTAAAATGTCGCCTGGATTTATAACTGCATAATTGGTGCAAACCAGTCTAATGAATGTTATAAGCAAATTGGAAGAAGAAATTGGGAAGTGAAAAACGTTATTCAAAGTTATATTAGTTGTAAGTGGGGAAATTTTTTTGTCTTCCTGAATTGCTTTTTCCCGCTGGTCACATATCAATTAAAATCTTGCGTCTGGACTGCATTCAACATGTAATGCATAGCAAAGGTACAGAGAGATGTGTGTATTCTAGAATGCAATATGGATTGCAGATAGCATAAGGGGGTGTAGTTAGTAGGGATAACATATTCAAAAGTATCTAATCTTTTTAAGATTCTTTCAATACAGTGCTTGAGCTTTTAAAATTTTTAAAATGTTGGTCACTCAATTGGAAAATTTAAAAGCTTGGGCACTAAATTGAAAAATCTCAAAAAGTTGAACACTTTAAGATTGTTGATCTCTAGTTAATAATACATATAGTTTGTTTTCTTATTATGTTCCTTTTTTCATCGTGTCTTCTTTGACATTACAGGAAGGAAGACCTCTGGTTTTGAGCATTGTGAGAAAAGCAGAGCAACAGATTGTTAATGACATGTGAGCTAGTCCGAGTTTGTTGTTCTGTGACAGTGATTCTAAACGGATTCTCTGATTGTTATACAATTTACACTACTTGTATAGGACTCGTGTCAAGGAATATCTTCCAATAACTGGATTGGCAGAGTTCAATAAATTGAGTGCCAGGCTCATTTTTGGGCCTGACAGGTGCAATCCTTTATCATTTGCATGATATGTTCAAATCGTGCTTGATCCTTGGTTTTGCTTGTTTCAAATTTAAACTTCTTTTTCAAGTGTTCTTGTACAGTGTATTTCTAAACCTTAACCTGATTGCTGGCCAATAAATTTTCTTCTCTCTATGTTCTTCCGTTGACTCATTGTGGTGGAACAGCCTTGCTATTCGAGAGAACAGGGTTACCACAGTCCAATGCTTGTCTGGAACTGGCTCACTGAGGGTTGGCGCTGAATTTTTGGCAAAACACTACCATCAAGTAGTTTTTTTCCTTATTTCATTACGTTAAATTGTCCATGATAAAGTAAAAATTAATGTATTTTTTTACCTATTGTTTGACTTTTTCTTCAGCACACGATATACATTCCCCATCCAACATGGGGAAACCATCCCAAAGTTTTCACCTTGGCTGGTTTAAATGTAAAAACTTACCGCTATTATGATCCAACAACACGTGGATTGAACTTCCAAGGTTTGCATTATTCCTGTACATAATAACGGCGTCTACTCCATCTTTTTATTAGAGAAAACAAGGGATATAAGAAAAACTAATACCTGCAGAGCTCTTGATTTCTGTAAAGTAATACTCATTGATCTGCTCATATTCAAGATAGTGCATGATAATGATGCCTTCTTCTTTTTTTTTCACTGGTTTCAATCTTCTTTGTTTCTGAATATGTCTAACCATTGGATAATAGTTACTTGATTTTATGCTCGTCACTTATACAAATTCTCATCAACTGTGGCTAATAGGCCTCTTGGATGACCTTGGTTCTGCCCCATCTGGAGCTATTGTCCTTCTCCATGCATGTGCGCATAACCCCACAGGGGTTGATCCAACTCTTACGCAGTGGGAGCAGATCAGGCAGCTGATAAGATCAAAAGGGTTGATGCCTTTCTTTGACAGTGCTTATCAGGTACGCTTCTTTGATATAATAATAGAAGTGAAATTTTTGACTTAACATGACAGGATTCATTGATCAAAGGAACATGCTTAGTTGGAATGATTCTATGTTGATACATGCCATTCTCTTTTAACTCTAGGGTTTTGCAAGTGGAAGTCTTGATGCAGATGCAGAATCTGTTCGCATGTTTGTTGCTGATGGTGGTGAACTTCTTGTAGCTCAAAGTTATGCAAAGAACATGGGCCTCTATGGGGAGCGTGTTGGTGCCTTGAGTATTGTACGACCGTAGCCACTAACCCTTTAGTATATTTACTTATAAAATATGCTCATTGTTTTTGGTATTCATTCCTTAAAGCTTACATAAATTGGTCAGTGTAAAGTAATAGTATGTATTCAAAAGAGATTAATTGCTGGTTTATTGGGAAAGAGTATTCATCTCGATTCATCTACCTTTTATAGGTTTGTAAAACAGCTGAAGTTGCAGATAGGGTTGAGAGCCAACTGAAACTTGTGATCAGACCCATGTATTCAAACCCACCAATTCATGGTGCGTCCATTGTGGCTTTTATCCTAAAGGACAGGTAAACATTCACAAATAGACCAGATGCATGTCTAGTGCACTTCCAGTGAAAGAGATGAATATAAGTTAGTATCTTTGTTTTAGGTGAAACAGGTAAAAACCCTAAATTTGGGCATCCGAACTAATTTTCTGATTTCATTCATGACCCAAGGCAAAATGTTAAAATGTCACACCCTTCTCATAAGTGTTTTTCAAGCTTCTTTGTGGTTTGCCTGCAGGTCAATGTACAATGAGTGGACTGTTGAGTTGAAAATGATGGCTGACCGTATAATCAGCATGCGCCAGCAGCTGTATGATGCCTTGCGTTCTAGAGGTGTGTCAGTCGAGTTTATTTGGTTTATTTGGTGATTCTGTAGCATGTCTTTTTGTTTCCATTTATTGAATGATTGAGCAAGTTATTGTTTTCTGGTATGATCCGCTTGATTGTTGGCCTGTATGTTGGCAGTGCCTTGACTTGTAGGCCTTTATTGAACAGTTTGACTATTGTGATTGTTGTCACAACATCAAACGAATAGGAATTGAGTTATATATCAGCAGATTCTTGCTATTGTATAAGAAATGGTGAGTTTTGCATGCCATTGGCTGATTTTTTTTTTAAACATGTATATTATGATTGTTTTGGCAGGAACCCCTGGTGATTGGACTCACATCATTAAACAAATAGGAATGTTCACTTTCACTGGGTTGAACTCTAAACAAGTTGCCTTTATGACAAAGGAGTATCATATTTACATGACATCTGATGGGTAGTGTACTCTGCCCCTGCCTATCTTGCAAATATTATACAACTTATGATATTTATGTTGTTAATTAAATGGATCAACTACCATCATCTGGGACATAATGCTGGTCGGGTCGGATTTGAAAGTTATGTTGGTGTTGATAAGTTGATAATGGGTAGTAGCATTTCTTGGTTAAGCAAGGATTGACGCAATATGGATTGGTAGGAAGAATGAATATATCCCTGAGTCTTTTTGTCTTCATAATCTAGATCCTACAGAAACAAAACTAATTTTTCATTTATCTAGTTCCCTTTCTTCATCATCCATCTTGCATAATGGTGTCTGGCCTAACGTTTTATAGTTTTGAGGTGGTGTTGTATGTACTTGAGTTTTCGGATGATTTCAGGGCCCATATGTTCTTTGACATATGTTTGCTTAAAGTGTCAAGTAACTAAAGGATCTTGTTTGCAGGAGGATAAGCATGGCTGGTCTGAGCTCAAAGAGAGTCCCTCATCTTGCAGATGCGATCCATGCTGCTGTTACTCGTGTTGTGTAACTTGAGAGAGAGTCTTTATTTGCAATTGTTTCCTTGAAATTTTACATATTGGTAATAATTGAATCCTTCATACACAGCTGAACAGGTGGGATATTTATCACTTTCTTTTTCCACTAAACAATAAGAAATTTAAAATTAAAAAATAAAAAAGTTCGGGAAATAGACAAGTGCAACTTCGTGTGTTTTTAAATTATTGTCATTAAATTACAAGAAGACCGATTGGCTATAAGACATAAATGAACAATCTCTTATTTGCACTAAGCTAATCGTTTAAGTATAATATACTATTGTTTGACTATTATATTACTATTGGTATGGTGATTTAATGAGAGAATTTTACAAGATTTTTTATAGTGAGCATTTGCTTAAATGCAGTAACTTTCATCTTAATTATCATTATAATTAAAAGAAATTGCTTAAATGCATACTTAAATCTTTGCTAAGACCTTAACTTCTTTTGCATGTACAATGACTATAATGTTTTATAGTATATTACTGTCTTGAACAATATAATGAACTATATCAAGTTCATCAAAGAATTTGTTGATTTAAATAATCATTTTCACTAAATGAAAAATGTATTATAGTTTAATTAGCAATCATTGTTATATTGGAACCTTTTCGATCTTGAATGATGTTGTCAAGTAAAATAAACCTTAACTAGGAACTATTTTTAAAGTAAATGTTCTTATCTCCTTGAACTCAAATATCACTAATACATAGAGTAATTGATATCTATAATACTTAACAAGTATTTGATATCTGAAATACTAAACATCATTAGTAAATTATTTATGCTTTTGGACTTAGAGTGGGTGAACAACGTCCAATCTATCCCTATAGATCTAATTCCCAAAATTAAGTTGTTACCTTTTCTTATCCAATAAGAATTGTTCTTAGACAATTATATTTTCAACAATTGAAAGTTATAATTGTTATTCTCTATGAGCAATATGTCTTCTTATACTCCCACTAACCTTAGACATGGTAAATTCACAATTATCTCTAAAACAAACTCTTCAAATTCTTCATGAAAGTGAATCTTTCAACGCCTTGTAACCTTTCAACTATACATCAAATGTATCAATAAGGCACTAATTCTAATTGGATGTCCTGTCATGAGATTTGAACTTTTCAAGTTTGGTCTTACTTCTACTACTTATCTTGAGAACTATTCTCCTATAAGTATACATTGAAACAAACAATTTGTTCAATAGGTTCGTAAGATCATATCCATCCTTTTGGATATCTCATAATTTTTTATTATCAAATTTAGTTCTAAACTTAATGAATAATTTATGCTTCAACCAAGCATCACATCCTTGAATCATTTAGCTTTGACTCTTTCAAAGACTTAGCATTTCATATCTAAAATGAAATTTTGCTAATTTATTCAATTGGAACTGTTGAAGGAAAGTCATTGTCCTAGGCATCGCTTTAAAAGAAATACTATTGCATTATAATATCTCATATTATATGTTTCTACTTACTTAAAATCATACTCTTATGAAATTTTATTGTGAAGGTATTCACCAGAGAATCTCATTACTTATAGATAAATGAAAATTTAAAACTCACCACAGCAATCTCATCAAAGTACTTCAATATTCTTAATGCTAAATTTCTATTTAGATTTAAACTACTTGAACTTTTCAAAAATTTTAAATTAACATTTACTTTAATACATACGACTGTATCATATAAAGTCATTAATAATACAATGAAATATAATTATTATCTTTTTATGAATTGTTATTTTAACCAATACATCATATGTATAAATTTAACAATTCAATACCATCATCATCCTTTCACTAAAGGTTGATCTAGTTATTCTTCATCTTTACAAGTTTCAGGAGTTCTATACGATTCATAATCAAAATGATACATATATCCTAGATGTATGTATCATTTTGATTCTCGTTATGTTGATTTATAATTCTCGTTATGTTGATTTAACCAATATGGCTTCAAAGGATAATCTCGGTTATCCAACCTTTTATTCTTGTCACTTATGTTAAGTATAAGTCTCCTTTGATCCAACACATACAAACTCTTTATATAAAATTGGATCAGCTACTTTTACTTAAGAATCTATTTCTAATCATGCATTGAACATTACAATAATGTTGAATCTAAATTTAGTATCAAATACTCATACGTATGAATTAGAAATACATATGATCTTTATCATATCACGTATAGGTAAGAAAAATCATGCTTCTTCTGAGGATAACTATTATCATTATATAGAAAAGCCTTTAATTGTAGTCCACAATTATGCTTTTAGTAAGCTAAATTAAGTGGAACAATTCAACCTTACTCCATGCAACCTCTTGCATCTTGCTATCATGGTGTTGACATACAAATTAGATGCTGTTAATAAAGTTTACACGTCGTCACCCCTCTTTTTTCCCTTCTAATTTTTTGCATATTTTATCCAGTCTAAGGATGTCTATTATTTGTGGAGCATGAGTAAGAGGATGCCAATTCCCCTAGGGCATGCACTTGCCCAATTCATCAAGAATTAGAGTAAAGACAAAAAAATTGGCACAATCTGTGTTGGTCCTTATATGACCCTACTAGCACAATGAATAAGGATGTTCAATCGATTACCACCGATGTGGCAAGTTGGCACCATGGTTGTAATATCCCGTTTTCTATACTAAAGGTTAGGATATAGGATCCTATACCATCTCTTATGAGAAAATGCATTGAGAAATTATGAGCTGTATTGCATTCATATACATATTATTAGCATACACACATAAATTTTGATTTTTGTACACATTATATGTTGGGCCCCGTTTCTAGAGTCCAACTTAGAGGTCATAAAACGTGAGATTATTACCATAACGTGGGCGTAATCCAATGAAAAACACCTTAACCATTATTAATTCATCTTCATGCTTTTATACATAACATATCTTACTTATATGTCACCACAATTCTTATTCAAAATTCATCATCTCTAATCGATAGCTTTTTCAAGTATACTGTAACATCCCGTTTCCATATAACGGGTTGAATTATAGAAACGGGTACACGGGAGATCAATCGGAGAGGTTAGGAAAACACATCCCATGCTCATGCATTTGTGAACGATGATTTTTGCACATGAAAAATATTTGTAGAAAACAATATATTAATGTTAGGGTTTTACAAATTGATTCTATCTTCTTACCAAACTCTACGATAGTTTACAACCTTCATTATTTTTTGTTTGATTTTGATTTTTAGGACATTGATCATGTTGCTTATGTTCGTCAAACATTTGAAGGTGCATCATTGAATAGTTTTGTTTAGATTCTTGAAAGTGCCATGTTGAAGGAATCTAATGTGAGTAATTTATTGATTTTTTATTGTAATAGCAACATGTTTTTAATTCGTTCAATTCTCTCTGTGTAACTTGTGCTTATGGTAAACTAAACCACAGGTTCTGATATTTTGAAAACAAAAGTGGATATATTCATCTTATTGCTACATCTTAATACTTTTTTCCTTTACAGGGTCCTGTTACTGGTTATCGTAGTGTCTTGAGAACTTTTGTTTCTGCTTTCATTGCATCATATGAGATCAATCTTCAGGTACTGCAGTGTGTTACATTTTAAATATTTCTGAAAGCATGAGCAAGATGTTTTCA
>JANQAP020000256.1:5673293-5684729 GCA_026874005.2 Erythroxylum coriaceum
TTCACAAATGCATGAGCATGAGATGTGTTTTCCTAATTTCTCCGATTAATCTCTCGTGTACCCGTTTTTTATAATTCCACCCGTTATCTGGAAACGGGATGTTACACTATGCCATAGAGTAAAGATCATATTACATCGACCATATACAACTATTGATGTCATAGGATAAGGTCTTATTTTATTATTAAAGGATTACTAGATACCCTTTCCTGCTTTGCATTTTTTCTTATATTTTCATTATTCTTTCATATTGTGTACATTGAGGACAATGTACAATTTAAGTGTGGGGAAGGGAATTAACTCTTATCAATTTTGTTGTTATTAGCTTCATAAAAAAATTTTACAAATTTTTTAGAATATTGATCAAGATGATTTAATATAAAGTTAAGTTGTTATTATGATTTAATTTGTTTAGGCAAATAGTTTTAAACATTGATGATTTATTGTAACGCACCACCTTCATAGAGCACAATCCCAAACATCCAGAGGACATTCGAGAACATACCCTATGAAAGCGACATGTTAAAGCAGTCACATTCACTTATCTTGGCATCATACATATAACACAAATATTCCAAAGATCAATTCCTCATTCCATTTATAAAACTTATTTACACTGTACCATTTCATTACATAATGCATATTTACAGTATCAAGAACAGATGAGGGTTTACTACTCTTTACAACAGTTCTACATGAAATGAGGACTATACAAAAGTCTTCTAACTAAACTTCTCAGTATCAGCTGATCGACCTTTGAGCCATTCTTAAGTCCAAAATCGAAAGAATTAGATTTCTACTAGTTTGCCTTAGGAACTATGTCTCCCTCATACCTGAAAATCAACATTTACAATTTTGATGAGTTTTGCGAACTCAGTGACTGAACCATCATTGATGTGCTCACTCATATCAAATCACAAAGATAGTTTACATTCCAAATTCATAGACAAATCATATCATCACATATTGAACATGACTTCATATATCATCATATTTCATTAAATACAATTATGTACAATATTTCACATTTCTAATTCAGAACAGTTCAAATAATTCATTTCAAACATTCATATAATACATATCAATTTTTATATGCAATGCACATGTGACTCCACTTTCATTGTTACTTTGTTGTGACTTTTTAACTGTCCCGTATCCATTGTGGATACCGGGCTCATTCATAACTATCCCGTATCTATTGTGAATACTGGTTTCATTTTATATATTGAGCCTGTGGCTCTTTATGCGCATTTCTGAGCTTTAAGCTCTTTTTTCACTGGCCACTCCAGTCACAACTCCTTTATATGATCATACATAACAATATGATAAAATGCATTATTTCATATATTACAATTTCAATAACTCTCATTCATTTTAGACACAATCATTTTTCATATTTATCATACCTACGTTTGGCATTCAACATATTTGTTGAGTACATATATTTCTTTCAGATTCACATTCAATAATGAAACACTTCCAATAAAATCTCAATTATCAAACTCCTCGGATCATCAATGTCTGGAATTATCACATTCACGTCAATAACAATTAAATAATTAAAATTTAAGCTGATATAATCAATCTTAGAAAGAAACATCTAGGTTGACTCATAGTAAGCTCTAGATAGCTATTGCCTCGACGGATCGACAATGTTTAGATGTTGGCGCTCGACTTGAGCATCTAAATCATGCAATACACGTAATTGTACATATTACTAAGTCGATCATTCATATAAGTATTCAATCATACACACACATGTATATATTTCATGTTCAATGACTTTCCCGAGTATGTGTCCTTAATTATAAGCTTGATCATTCAAACCATTTTGACTTGTATATGTCTAGTTTTCATTTAGGTTTACACCTCAAGAACATTTGATTATTCTAATATCATCAATTATATATTCATCATTCACATATTCTCCAATCCTTTGTCTAGCATTATATAATCACACAATATCGAAATTCCCATTTTTTATACTTAGCACACCTTGCTAATATCCTTTGGATCACATTTACAATCATAAGAACACTTTCATTCCTATAAATCTCATAAATTTCTAGATTTTGATTCATTGATATCAACAATCCATTTTTATGTTATAACCTCAATTAATAACCTAAACATATCTAACACTTTAATAAACTATTCAAACATCAACTAGGTTCATTTTAAGCCTTCTCAAGTCCAAATACACCAATTTAGAGTGATTTTTTCTCAGTTGGTTCAACATGTACACAAAACAGAAATAATCAATCCAAAACTAGGCCCACGATCATGGGGAATCTTGCCACGATTGTGACAAAAGCTAGTGCAACTAGCCACAGTCGTGGGATGAGTACCACGATCGTGCACAATCTTTCTTCCTCAATTCTCCACAATTTCACATTTACAATTTGCCATCTTTTTCTTTGTGTTATTATGTGCCAGCTTTTTCCGTTTTCATCTCATCTCCTACATCCTCTTTCAAAACACTTGATTTGGTATTCTACCATCAGAGATCCAACTCCTGGTGTGCAGTCCCAGATATAGAATAGCCTTGAACACTATCTCACTCAATACTTAAAGACATCACTATTACTTGAATTTTTCCAGAACATGTCCTATAAAGTTACTTCATTTCATGCTAGTCTAGTTTCCATATTGGTTACATTAAATCCCACAAAAATCTACTCATTTGCTTCATTACCATTCACTTTATACCATCATACATGTAGTCCTATTTTTTCCAGATTTGAAAACACTTCATTAACACCTATCTTTAGCATGAGTTCGTCATAAATTTTACTTTAAATCCCAACTCATATCATCCATAAAACAAATCATAAATTATTGTTCATCATATATACAAAATAGAACATGAACATCTCAATCTCTTCATCCATATTAAAGCACACTTTATCAACAATAACACCATCAATCTATTCTTAAACTATCATCATTTATGCTTCTATTTAAAACAACCCATAAAGAAACATATCTTATTTACTTTTTTAACTCCAAGCTTCTTCAAATCACTAAGAAACCCTAGCTTCCAAACTTACACAATCATCATCATATTCAAAAATAAGATGGAATAGAAGTGGGTTTCATGAATAAGAAGAGATAACAAAATTTATTGGATTAGTAAGATGATGATTTTTGGCAAGAATCAAGGTCGTGAGAGTGAGGGTGAGTATCATGAATGGAGACAAGAAAATTAAGAAGAATAAAGCATGAAATAAAAGTAGAAGTGAAAGATAAAGAAATGGTCTTTCAAGTGAGAGTGTCGTGGTTAGTGAGTGGCAAGTGTTGTAACACTTGTCACTTGCCAGTTGTCATCTTCTTGCGGTCCCTAATTGTCTTTTAATAACTAGTCCATTTGTCTCTCAATTTCCAAGCCATTTGTCACCCAATTTTCTATGCCACTTGTCAATAAATCCTAATGCCACGTGTCATTTATTTCTATTACCATTTGTCACTTATTTCTATTGCTATTTATCAATTTGTCTTGCCACTTGGCATTTTTCCTAGTATAAAAATACACATAAATTCATAAATCTCTCAATTTTAACAAATAATTCCTATAATTGAAACCATCATACCAAAATTTAAGATATAATAAATCACAATTCAAATCATAACCATTTTAAATCTTTCATACCCCAGAAAATGTCAATTGAATGCATATACAATATTTGTAATGTGCACAATCAATATTCACATGTGTATGCCAATGATATGCATGTGAATGCAATGCACCTCATAATTTCTTTATGCTATTTTTAATGTATAGAGGTCTAGGATCCTATGTCCTAACCCTTAGTATAGAAAAATGAGATATTACATTTACTTTCAATTTGTTTCATTAATTTCAAAATTAAAATTACACTATGATACTTCTTATATACTTTGATATAATTGAATTATAAATGAATTCTTTTTAAGAATTGTCATTATTCCACATAGAAAGGGAAAAAAGGAAAATTTGTGTTTTGATTGAATAAGTGAAAATTAGATAAATTCACTATACATCTTCAAACTAAATAAAAATTTTAAATTAAAGAGTGAAATTGTAACCATTTAAAATAGTGACCTAATTGAGTAACCAAGAGTATAAATGATAAGGTGTTTACTTTTGCACCAAAAGATTAGGTGACTTTTTGAACAATCTTGTAATTGCTCTTGTGATAATTTAAAGTTGGTGTTCTATTTTTCTTTTAATAATGGGTATGAAAATATTTGAAAGTTGAAACATTTTTCCCATGTATGTTCACTTTATGCATTAGGTTGAATTTTTTCAATTGAATAAAGTTTAAAGGACTATAGAGTAAATTGAATTAATTTATGACTTGATGCTAGAAATTAAATGCCTAACAATCCAATAAACTTTGTAATTAGACAAATAATGAAAAATCTTAATTGATGTGTTTGAATTGTTAAAATTTTTCCAAGAGTTGCCACCTATTTAAGTTACGAGTAAAGAAATTGATTTGTTTGAAGAGAAGCAAATATTTAATAGTGAAGAAATTTGATAAGAACAAATTACGTTATATTTTTAGCATGGTTTTGAGAGTATTTGGCATGTATTTAGATTATTTCTATAGGATTTGGTACTTAATGTAGTTTATATTATGTTTATAGGCCTTATTTTAGCTCTACATTGAAAAGGAATGAATTCAGGCAAGTTGGGAATAAATTAGAGAAGTTTTAGACTGATTTTATATGAACACAAGTTGAACATGATCTCATATTTAGAAACAATGCCTAATCAAAGGAACTTGTTTTGATCTATGTAGCCTATTAATCCATTTTAGCTCTTCAACAATTTGGCATATGAAGAACATTAGTCAAATAGGGACCTATGTTCTATAATATGACCCAAACATCAACCCATATTCATGGACTTTAGATCTGTGTTCACCAGGTGAACCCTTAGATGAATAAAAGATGAGTTACTAATCTAAAATAGATGCAATCTTAACCTATATCAATATTGAGTTTTACATAAATTAGGATCTTTACAAATGTGATGAACATAGGACCAACTTAGTTCCATGTTGGACACATGTTGATCAAAATTTTAGGATTTTTTGAAGATAAAAAGGAGAGAGACATGGTGAACAAAGGGAGATCCAGTTGGGAGGCCAAAGATCTAGGAGGACTAGAGAGTAGTCAATAGGAGCTAAATAAGGGTATCTTGGGAAAATAACAAAGCAATATTAGAAAAAAAGTTCAAGATTCTATTAAGATTAAATCAAGATTCAAGATCTATGAGAACTCATTCCTTTATTTTGATTTCTTTATTGTTTATTGTTAGTTTTTTTTCTTTTTATGAATTAAATTAGGATATAGATCTAGGTGAGATGAACCCTAAAACCTATTTTTTGATTTTATTCTTTAGTTTAGTGCAAGATTATAGTTTTCTTAAAAAATATTTATAAGTCTATATTATTTTTAATTGAAGTAGAAAACACAAAAGATTCAATTTTTGATTTTCATATACAGGGATTGAAAACTCATACATATATATGAATACATAAAGGTATGAATAATGAGAGTTGAATGAAATCCTATAGCTAGGATCACATAATTTTTTATATTAGAGTTTAATTTATCAAAGGAATTCAAAAACAATTAATGTATTGGTCTAGGTTTTAATTTGAAAGAAATTTTACTTGATCAAACTAAGAATAGGGGTTGGATGACTTGAGGAAAAATATAGTTGTAACTTTGGAATCCTATTGTTCCAAGAAACTATGGTTAATCATTAAAATTAAGATAAATTCAAGCATAAGAAAGTTTTTGGAGGATTTTACATCTAGATATTTATTATCAACTGGTTGTTCTATTCTTTTTATCACTATTAGTTATAGTTCTCGTGAGATTGATACTTTCACTCACTAAGTTATACTATAAGAATGCTTTGTACATTTGCCTTAGTGATTTTCTTTTAGTATTGTTTTGTTTCTAATATATCACACATCATTTATCTAATGTTTAATTATTAACACTAATAGAACTATAGCATTGAAAACTAAATATGTATTTTATTTTCATTTGAAAATACAATAATCAAAAACAGAAAAGAAAAACTAAAAATCACAATAAAAAATAGAAATGAAACCAAACACCCCTAACTTTTTTGCCAATTGTTAAATCAATCATCGACTTTATAAAATAGATCAAACCAATATGGAATGTATATAATTACGCTCATATTGGTAAGTTATGATGTGGATATTTTCTCAGCATACCTCTATGTCTCTCCCACGTTTCATATAATGTGCCATTCCTTAGCTTAAAAGTCTTTTTCAAAGAAAAATAATTAGTTAAAAACTTATACAATCGACTTACCTATGTCTTTATTGAGGTTGTATGTAATGTCTTCAGTCACTTACGTTAATCCCTAAAAGAAATAGAATTAACTTTAGCCTTATTATATCTTTGGTAGCTCCATTAATCTTAAATGTGTCAAAAATCTCGAAGAAATTTATAAAATGTGTTTTGGGATCTTTATCTAATAATCTATGAAACTAAATATACTACTGTATCAAAGTAGTTCATGTTAATTTTTGGTCTTATAATCCTAGATTATATTTTGTAAATGGCTTATTACTTTTCTCCAAGGTTAATGCAAAATTTGTCCAGTTCTTGATGCTTACTTCAAGGAAGTTTAAAGAGCTATCTAGTTTTAATATAAACTTAAACAAAATTCCTATATTCTTAGCCTCTAGTGCTAGACATTATAAGGAAAGGCTTAGAGTATTGGCTTGCATGGATATTAAGTCTTTTTGTGCTACTACTAATGACAAGGAGATTGCAATTAAGGGAAAGTTTGCCATTGGTGGAAAAAATCTAAAGACGATTGGATAATATGATTAATAAGGAGCTTTCTTAGGATAGGAGACTTTAGCTCATTAATTCAATACATGCCTATTAGAGTGTTTATATCTTCTTGTCCAAAAGCCTAATCAAGACTATTAAGAGATTGATGAGAAAGTTTTCATGGAGAAAAAAATAGAGATAGTAAGTGCAATTCCAAGGTTTAATGGTTAGAATTTTGTAAACTTAATGAGGAGGGGGGACTTAGGATCATCCAAATTAACGTTAATAACAAATTATTAATGGCTAAAAGAATTTATAGGGTACTAATGGACAAAGATTCCTTATGGAAGAGATTAATTCATAGCTATATATTAAAGGTTGAATGTATATGGGCACTAAAGTTAAGGCCTCTCATTATTATTTTGCTCTCTAACTTCTTAAACTAAGGATCTTAATTGAACCCAACATAAGATGTAAAATTGGAGATGGGTCTATAACTTCTCCATTTTGTGATAATTGGACATGTAATGAAGCTCTTATCTATAATTATTAAGTTATTCATGCCATAAACCAAATTCTAGCTTAAACCAAGGTGAATAGATGGATTGAAGATGGACAATTGAGTAATTTCCTGAGTGTATTAAACCATATGGTTCCTAATTATTCTCTTAATGTTGAACTGAGTGATTGCTACATATGGAACAATCATCCCAATGGCAAATTCACAAACAAAGCGTGTAAAGAATGGATAAGACATAAGTATAGAAATTGGATTGACATAAGCTTATATGGAATAAAAATCTCATGCGCGGTGATTTGTTTCTCTTATGGCTAGCTATGAAAAATAAATTCAGCCCTCTAGAGGGATTATAATTCCTCCAACAACAAAATCCTTGCATCCTATATAAAGTTGTAATAAAAAATTTACCACACCTCTTCTTTCAATTTAGCTTCTAGAATATAATATGGAAGCTTGTTAAAAACCGATTAGATTATAGCTCAAATGTAGTGTTTCTTAAAAACTATACTATAGTTATTGGACAACAATAACTCAATTTTGAGAGGATACCTTTTACTTACCTTATTGCTCTAGGTTCCTATCTACATATGGTTTGGAACGATAGAAATGGTAGATGGATCAAACAATAATTTAGGCAATTTAAGCATGTATTAAGTTATACCTTAACTAGAATTAGAGAGCAACTAGCTCTCTGTAATGATTTCAAGAATCTAAGTGGACACATCTGTTGTGCATAAAGAATTCAATAAACAAGTACTATATTCACTTTCAACTTTAGAAACTAAAAGTCATATATGTAGACATTAATAAAGGGAGAAATAGTTTAGACATTGCACTCAAATGGGTTACCTTTAAAACATGCATATCCTTAATGATATGCAAATAAGGAGCTAGCTACTTCCTATCCTCTTATGCCAACATGGTGTAGCCAGATTATCTAGAAATGGAGCTCATTCATCTACATGTAACTTGCTTCTCTATATATTTTAAATATGAAGAAGATAGCTGAGGGGTGTTCTAATGATGAAGGATGTGCCAATGAGCTAAACTAAGAAGATCACTATTGATGTCTTATGTGTTTTACCCGTGTATAGGGCTCTCATATAGGCATGCTTATTTTTTAAAGTCTTATGTGCAAGTTTCCTAATTTTTCTAATGTAATGACATGAATTGGACTGTGGTGATAGGTATCACTTATTATTTGATCCCATATCAATGAAGAATTCGTTAATGTTTCAAAAAAAGGTAGTTTATATTTATACATAAACAATATGGTTTTTTCATTTCTAAATTTTTTTCCTAATTAACTTTTTTTATTTAAAATTTTAATTGAACATATTTTGTATTTAGAACATTAAAGGGAAAGATAGAATGGATGTCCCAATTGATTAAATTACTTAGAATATGATAGATGGATATTTAACTATATTTTACCACATATATTTGATGTATTTTGCTTGATATTTTTTACTTCTATCATAAATTTGGTACTTAATATGCTTCAAGTGTGTTTACAAGAAATAATTTCCTTCATGGACGTAAAGGAGAGGAATTTGGGCAAAAAAGTGACTAAAATAGGAAAAATAGCAATATGGAAAGAGGTACGACTGTGCACTTTAGCGATATCTAATGTATCTTAATTATGCACGTTCGTGTGTACGATCGTGCACACGAATGTGCATAACCCAAAAAGACCTAGAATTTGACATAAAAGTTATGTTTTGTGGGCAGAAGAAAGGAGGAGAATTTTGGGAGCGATTTTTAGACATGGAGTTGTTTTTTAGGTGAGATTTTGGTCAAGAAGTGAGGAACATGAAGATTTCATTGAAAGATCCATTGAAATACAAGTTTAAGCCTCTACATCACGAGAACATTCAATAGAAGACATTCAGGGAGATTTAGAATTAGGAACCCATTGTTTTCTATTTTTTTCTTTCAATGTATGTTTAATTTCGTATTCGATTATGTGTAACTAAATGTCCAATTAGTATTTAGGTTAGATGAACCTTATGTTAATACTTTAATATGATTTGATTCCTTTATTAATACAATTGGTTCAATTGATTATTGTGATCTAATTATGTATTTTATTCATAATCTGATTTTATACATATAGATTAAGAAATCCTAGTGTGAATAGATCTATCGTAATTAGAAGGAGTTGACTGTAACCATAGAGATAGGACGACTCATAAATTGGTAATGCAATCCTATAAGATTTAACCTAAGTAATTTGGTTAAAGACCTTAGGATTACTTATTAGTAGACTCAAGGTCAGTTGCTTGTTGGAATCCAACCGTGATTAAATCACGGGCGTAGTAGAAAATAAAAAATTTTACGGATTCCGACGAATCCCGATAATTGAATAAACTTGAATAAAACATAAAATGATTTAAAAATCGTACCTTATTCGCTTTCCTGTTGAAAAATCTTTGAAAACTTTTCCAATTGATCAATCACAAGTTGTTCAGATGTCCAGCCTCTGACAGTATCCACAGAGCAATTCTTAACTGATTTGAGAGGAAGAAGATAAAGTGCTAACTTCTAAAAATCTTCCCATTTAAATAGAAAAATCATAAGGGCCTTTTATTAAAATAAACTTTCTTTAATTATAATTAAAATAAAATTATAATTATAATTAATTTAATTTAATTTTAATAAAATAAAATAAAATATCTCATATTTGATCTCCAAAGTTTCTCTAATTTTATAATTAAGTCTAACTTAATTAAATTGATTTTTTCGCAAATTATTTTTTGATGTGTGACCCATTAGGATCCTAATAAATTGGCAATGATTATAAATTATAATTCAAATTCCTAATTAGAATTAGATAAATTAAAACTTCTTTTAATTTTTCTTTAATTCTTTAATTAAACAATTCATAATTATAAATCATGATTGACATCTAGAGCATGTCATGATTACCCAAATATCAGGAATGTCAAAATGATTGACTTAACCTATCCATGCATGACTATGAAATATAATTTAATCTTTTCGTCATTCAATATACTAATTAGATAGAGTATGGATATAGTAATTGATTTATAATTTAAATTTGAAAAGACCTTTTCAAATGTCAATTCACTCTGGCCAGAGAATTCCATAAATCATTACTAACCAAGAACAGTAGAATATTCACCAAAACAAAGAACAGTAGAATTTTCTCTCTAATTACTTTAGAGTGACGAATTCTATATTGACTTACTCAACTATTTACATATGGTTCATACTGTATCCAATTACTGCGGACTGAATTATCCTAGGACGATTTATAAGTAGCATCAAAACACAGTAATTCCCACACTAGATACCTTGGTAATCTCAAGTCTGAGGATCAATTATACAGCCATCATTATGAGATAATCCACAGACACACAAGTAATGTTCCATTCGGGATTCTCATAATCGGGTCAGTTCAGTGGACTTATTCTCTAATAAACACCCACATGTTTGTTTAAGTGTCTCCACACTTTAATCTATGAGATCAATTACTTTCTTCATAAGAAAGGAACAAACATATGCTAGTCTAATCATTTTATCAATATCCCGTCTTGATGAAACTACGACTAAGGACATTTTAGGAATAATACAGAAAAATGCAATTCGAATTTCATAATTATAATCGCATTATAATTTCTAATTGCATAATAATTATTCCATGGATTTTTCTTTATGATTAATAATTAAAAAATAAAAAATACATAAAGATAAAGAATGTCTTTTATTGAATAATAATAATAATGTCATACAAATAAATTTACAACCAAAATAAATTGGCTGCAAGGGCATAAACCAACAATCTCCTACTTGCACTAAAGTCAATCGCCAATGTATCGAATACCATAGCCATTCATGTCTATCATGTCTCTTTTGAGACAATGGCTTAGTAAGAGGATTTGTTAGATTCTCTTTAGTGGGAACTCGCTCCAATGCTATACCTTTCCGCTCCACTATCTCCCTGATCAAGTGAAACTTCCTGACTATATGCTTGGATCGTTGATGAGACCTGGGTTCCGTTGTTTGCACAATAGCACCGTTGTTGTCACAGTACAATACTATGGGCTCAACCATGCTAGGAACCACTCCAAGTTCAGTGA
>JANQAP020000256.1:5684829-5698405 GCA_026874005.2 Erythroxylum coriaceum
GGAAGGGTTTAATAACAAAATAAAATAAAACTTAACTAATGAAAACAAATTAAGCAAAAATGATGAAAGTGATGAATTCATTAGGAATCTAGTTATTTGGTTTAATCTCGGCCTACACCTAGTTGAACATACTTCATTAATTTGCTGTTCTCAAACTTCTTCTAGCAACTATTAATCGTGGGTTAATGATAAGCTCTATTAACCTGAGTTTTCCCTTAGGTTTTGTTTAATTAAGAGATGCTCGTTAATTAAACCTAACTACTAATTAACTTAGGATACGATCTCTAATTTAATTAGGTTTTCGTATTATGAATTAGAAAAATCGATTAATCAAGGCAACAACCACATATGCTCAGGTCATTTAACCTAGTTTAACTTGTCCTTAATGATTACGAACCATTAGTCGTTATAAGTAAATATCAAAATAACAATTACAGATTATATTGAAATTCTAGCAATGGGTCTATACACAAACAATCGAATAATAACAAGAAATACGATCATTTATACATAAAACCCAAATCCATATGCAAAGCATAACCTAAACAATTCCTAAAGAGAGAAATAACAACAAACCAGTGAGAAATACACTTAACTGGGTTTGTCAGCGTCAATGTCACCTTTGAACTGGCATTGGGATATCTACCCCTCCATGGGTTTCTCCATATGTTAGAGCTTCATTGTCCTCTTCTGTCTCCCAAGGGGTCCCTTGTTGATTCTTAAACGAAAACTAAGACTTTTCATACTCTTGATCATCACAATAACTACGATTTTATATTAAAAAGTAGGGTTTTGGGTTAGCTGTCAAAGACTCACAAGGGTGAGTGATTGGCTCATGGTTATGAGAAGTGTCTCACGACTATGAGCCATGTTACATGGACGTGAGAGGTGGCTTATGCCCGTGCAAGGTGTGTCATAGGCATGAGAAATGTCTCATGTCCATGAAATTTCCATGCATGGCTGTGAGCCATGTTCTACACTCCTCCTTTTGATGTTTTCAATATATATCTCATCTTTCTTGGTGTTTTCTTGTCTTCTCTTGCCTTTAATCTTATTCTTCTTACTCCATAAAGGCAAGTGAGTGTGGATCTTTGGAAACAGCTCAAATATACCGCTTTCGACTTACTTTATCTCCTTCACCTCCGAATTGTGCCTAAAATCAAGTATAAACTAAAGTGAGCATCTTAAGCATTTTCATATCATTAATCACTAAGTATTATTGAATAAATACATAATCAATTAAGCCATGTCAATTTCCCCCACACTTAGCTTTTGACCATCCTCGGGCAAATCATCATAATCAAAATCATAAACCTAAAAAAACTTACTTATTTCCTATATTTCCTAAGAGTACATAATCATAAGCAAAGATGAATAACTTTCAAAAACATAGCAAGAACTTAACATTCATATCTTGTACTCATGATCAATCAACATTCATCACCTTTAAAAACTAAGCAATTTAGAGGTAGACTTGGAAAATGTGTTTAAATAAGATGTATTCATAGGTGCACTCAAATACCATTCATGATTATGACATTCCAGAACTTTGCATATAATTTTATTTCTTTACCACTAAGGTTCACATGCATAATATGAATCAAATGACTTTTCAAGGTTTTAATGTGAGCAAAGGTAAGGTGAGATGTATTTAGATAAAGTAGCATGAAAGCCATCTAAGCTAGTGAAACAAGGAAAAACACTTGATGTAACATTAAACGCAACACCACAAACCACATGAAGCATAACCAATTAGAAGGAATCACTCATAAAAATCAAAGATATCAATACCTTGAAACTATAAGGAGTGATCCTTCAAAGACATCATCTAAATCACCCATTCAATACAATTTTAGGAGGGAAAACTAAATATAGACAACTTTCAACACATATGCATTTCCTCTTTGATAATTTTATTTAAACATATACCCTTTTTCTTTTTTTCTTTTCCTTTTCCTTTTCCTTTTTTTTGTTTTTTATATAACATTGAAAGAAACTATATCAATATGGGAATTTCAATGATAAGGCATAAATTGGCGTCCCAAAAATTATAACCATCCCATACATATATCAATATGGGAATTTCAATACTTAGGAAGTTAATTTTAGGACAACTAGTTTCTAATTATATGTTAATTTGATTTAATATGACATGATGATTTATAGTATGAATGGACAAGTGAAGATTATTGATAGATAGATGTTGTAAAATTTATATTTTTTATTAAGCTTTGTTTGAGGACAAGTAAAAGCTTAAGTGTGGGGATGTTTGATAGATGCATATTTGATTATATTTATATCTCATATTTGATGAATTTTTACTTGATATTTTATACTTTTATTGTATATTTGGTATTTAATTTGCTTTATATGTATTTATAGGTTATAATTGTTTTTATGGACTAAAAGAAGAAGAATTCATATGAAAACACATCATAAAGAGAATATTTGAAGCAATTAAGGAATACACAACCATGTCTATAACAGTGTAAGTCTCTTAACTCATGAAAAATCGTGAATTATAGAGATTTTGGGTTATATATGGTCCAGTACATGCTCGTGTATTAGACTGTGCATCTCCTAGAAATCCTAAAATTTACTATAAAAGGACATGAGCAAAGGCAAAATTGGAGAACAGACTTTTGGAGATGATTCCAGACATGGAGAACATCCAGAAAAGATGATATAAATCCAGAGATGTGAAAAACGTAAAGAAATCATCGATAGATCTAATAGAATACATCATCAAACATCTATCTTGTAAGAGCATTCGATAGGAAATAAAAGGAGATTTGGAATTATGGACTTTTTATTGTCTGTTCATTTTTCTTTCAATTTATGTTTGATTTTATTTTTTATTATGTGTAACTAAATACCTTATTAGTGTTTAGGTGTGATGAACCCTATTTGGGACATAACATGTTTTGATTCTTTTCCCTAATACATTATCTTTGGAAGGAGAGGAATATTTTCTCTAGAAGTACTGAGTTCGGAAGCATAAACTTGTTTTTGCTGCTATCTAGATCATAAAAGAGTAACTTTTTGCACACAATGTACAAACCACAGGTGGAAAAGCTATGAGAAGGAATTGGAGACTTTCCTAAAGAATCATTTATGCTTACAAGACAGGTTATGAATTAGAAACTTACTGCATGAGCTGTTTCCTCAGAAACAAGCAGCTCATTTTATAGTCGGGTTATATCCTCTTTATGAGTTGAAGTTGGTCTTCTAGTAGTTTTAATGCAAGAAACATGTTTTCCTTGCTCGCTGATTTGTATGTAATTTCCAAAAAAACAAAAAATGTATATATATCATAGAGGTTTAAAGAAAGTATTTTATAAACTAATACAATAAAAGCTCTATTTCTCCTCTTTGAAGAAAATTAGTAAAAAGATAATATGATACAATCGTAATATTAATCAATATGTGAACAACTTAGTCACTTGTTACACAATCTCATTTTCTTCTTATCATTCTGACCATCTAAAAAATAATAATTTTTGTGATTGAAAAAGTATGTATCGGCAATATGTTACTATCTTTTAATACAAAAATAAAATGGTCAAGGTAAATTTGAAATGAATAAAATAATCAAAAACAAAGAAATCAATTATCTGCAACTAGCTTCTGTCCCTTATTATTGAAAATCAACAGACAGAGTTCATTGCGCCAAATTTATTTCTAGTAGACGAATTTGTATTATTTGTTACAAGAGATGAATTTAGACCATTTAATGTAACCCGAGCCGAAGACATTTAATTATTTCTGAATTGAGAAAAGAAAAATATAAGACCCCGATGAATTTCTAGCTAAATTTAATTTCCGAACACTACAGCTTTAATCCTTTACTAAAATATACGAGGGTGTGAATTACTAATTTTGTTATTGGGAAAAAAGACGAGAATTGGATATTTGTAAAAAAAAATTTACTCTTTTAAAATTAATCAATTTAAGAATGAATCTAAATATAATTTAAAGACCCAATAAATAATATCAGATCCATTTCAAAAGTAGGACGTATTGATAAGTTGGAGAGACTAATTAACATGTATTGATAAGTTGCACAGTATTACAAATGACGGTGGTGACTGTTAGATGTATTACCTATAAGGTTGTCATTTGTCAACGCATCGTTGTGATCACGTAGAGTCTGATAATAAACTATATATAATCTAATAATATCACATATTAAACTATGTGTTGAGTGTCCATAGTAGTTATCCTGTTAGTTTTGTTTTTTTATTAAATATATTGATTTTAAGTTCTAAAAGTAACACAAATTATAAAATTTAACTAAAAAGATTAATTAGTAAATCGAACATAAGAAGGTTTTTATTTTCATGTATAACATGTGTTTATAAATATATTACTAGCTACAAGTTAATCTAATAAAAATTTCACTTAAAAACCAAAATACTCCAAATAATAAATTTCATACGGGCCTTTAAATAACTAAAAGCAATTTAATTTCATCTTTAATCTATTTGATGATTTATTTTTCTATTTTCTAATTAAAAATTTTTGTTTAACATTATTGCAGCTGTAATTTTATACTATTAACAATACAATAATATTATATAAGTTAATAAAATGATTAATTTTATTTTAATCTTTTATGTAATGTTTATTAATAAATATCAATAATATATATTATATTTTTATTAGATTGAATAAATAATAAATCTATTCAATTTAATGTCAAATAAAATATAATCAACTTAGTTTAAATTTATTTTTATTAAAAACATCTTTATTTATCAAATAATAAAATTTGAATAAAAAAAAAGAGAGAAACATAGATGGTCCCATGAAGCCACACCTCACGAACCCAAGCGTCATAGCATCAATAACGAACATGTGAACGTCGCTCCTGCCTACCTCCCTCCCCACTTAACTGCCATTTTTGTAAACAGCCATTCAATACAAAACTAAAAGATGCGCAACTATAAATGTACGTATAAATGTACGTGCGTAGGTATGCATTTAACCAACTAGACTCCGAAGGCATATGCTTAGAATGCATTTAACCAACTAGACTCCGACAGTATATGGTTGGACAATTCTATCAAGGCGCTGGTCAATGGCCTTCTGCAGAAGGAGAATAACGACAGAATGAAACATGATCCTGCAAAGCAAAACATTAATTCATTCTAAACCAAACGAAAGTTAGAAAATCCAACAGACAACATAAAAGAATAAAATAAGTAGTTTCCGAGGAATAAAGCCAATTATCAAAAATTCAATCTAACTTAAAAGATTGTGTCGATTGTTTCTCTTTGGCTCTACATGAAATGTACAAGAATGCCAAACAAACACCACACAATTAGACACCATGACAAGAAATATATATATATATATATTGAACTACTAAAAAAGAAAAAGCAGAAAACGTTAACAAACAAAAAGGAATTAAAAAAATAAAAAAAGAAAAAGAAAGTTGCAAACAATCATGCTTTCACATGCTCCCAGCTCTTTCAGGATTGGGTTTTTCAGGTTTGAGTTTGGCAAAGTCAACCAAGTCTCCGAATAACTTGTCTTCTGGCTTGGAAGGTTTACTAGATGGCACAAGCGATGCCGTGGAAACATTGTAGGAAGTATTTCTCAAGCTATTATCATCTCTAATGGATAGACCATGAATATGCTGCTCAAGGTACCGTCTTCCTTGTTGCTGACCATATCCATATCCTGCCATTTGGTCACCGTGCATCTGTTGAGGATATGCATAAGCCATCTGTCCACCTTGCATTGCATGCGGTAACATACCCATATATTGCCCTCCCTGCATTCCTTGCGGTTGCAAACCTACAAATTGATTAGCTTGTGCAGCTGGATTGTTAAATGCTGGCAACTGGCTTGTCATGATTGGTTGGATATACATTCCAACAACATGGTTGTTCCCCATAGGTCCCTGCGGACGCATACCACTTGGTACTGCTTGTGAGTGTGTGACAACTACCTGAGTGAACTGCATTGGTTGGGAATATTGAGGGCTTGCCACTGGACTACTCTCTGCTGGCTGAGCTTCCCACGGAGGTGGAGGTAGTGACCCACTGCTTTGAGCTCCTATTCAACATACGCAAACAACAGCTCAATCAGTTCCTACAATTCTATTCCTTCTCTATCAACATCTAAGAGAATATCAAAAACTGAATTGGACATATGCATACCATAAACTGGCGAAGCTGGCTGTTGAGGATGGGTAAGATGTCCATTCCAGGCAGGAGCAGCAGCTTGTATGTATACTGGCTGTTCATATCGAGGAGACCCCATATTTGGGCCATTTCCATTCAGGTGAATACCACCTTCTGGGGATTGAAAACTCTGCTGATGTTGGAGTTGCGGTGACAAAGAATTAGTTTGTCCAGAAAGATGGGTAGACTGTTCATTGACAGCATTTAGGGGGCCGTTCCCACCAGAAAACATGTCAAAAAGAACAAGTGCATTCTGCTGAGATGGAGGAGTCGTTGGCTGTGGTTCTCCCACAGGAACCAGCGCCAATGAATTGTCAGCCTTTGGAGAGTTATAATCGTCACCACTCAACAGGTCAATTTTGCGATTGGTCGATGCTGGAGTATTTGGACTTGGACCAGGAGGTGCAGGGAGCAGTAACTGGTTGAATGGTTGAGCTCCTGCACCAGAACCTGAAGTAGATCTGCACAAAAATCCTCGTCACCTATGTATCACAAGACAAAAGCTGTCTTTTTCTACAATGAACTTGAATTCACAATTCAACTATGAGCCACGTATAGTTGTGACAGAATTTAGACCTTTAGCACAAATCTATCATCTTGACATCACTGCTATGAGCAATAAACAAAATCCTATTCCATATATTATTTTGATGTCATGGTTTCTGATCTGAAATAATCACCTGTATCACCCCTAAGGCAACTCTTCAACCAAACATACAACATAATATTCCTAACCACAGGGTCACTATGAAAGTGAAACACGTTAAAGATCCATAACCAATTTCAAATAAACATTGACTTGGAAAATAAAATTAATGAAGAGTCTTGATCCTACTCAGAAGTACCACAATTAAATGGTTACATACATAGGAGTGGATAAGTCTAACTCGAAGCCAACAAATGACTAGCAGCCCATAAAAATGCCTTTATGCAAATTCACAACAGCTAATAACAGCAATTGATTATTCCATCCATCTTCACCAAAAGATGATGTTATATTCTCTCCCCCATTTTCTTGGATCCATATGTGCAACTTACAAATGTTATTTCTCGATTCCCATCAACACAATAATCACCATCTTTTAAGCATACATGATGCAGCACATGTAAACCAGTGAACAAAATTTACATACCCTCCATCTTGTTTGTTATTATCACCAGTATCAACAAGAGGAGCATCAACATCAAGAAGTGCTCCACTAGATTCAGGTTTTGGCTTCCCAGCTGCAGCAGAAGTTCCTGAAGCTATGGCTTCATGCTTGGCTAGTACACGCTGCAAGTCATCATTCAAAGCTAATCCTTGACATAGCAGAGATTCATCCCTGAACAATATAGAAGAGGGTGGGAAGAGAAAGGCAATTTTTAAGTTGCATATGAAACATACAAGAACTAGATCATCATTCCATTTCACAAATACTTCATAACTTAGCTTCACATTATGCAACTAACTAGTCTTATCAACATGCCCAATCATTACCCTTTATGTAGGCATTATCCATGATAGTATCATGGGGCAAGCAAAAAGTCATGGCTAAGGCAAGCATAAAGCCAAAGTTGTGAAAAGATAAATGTTAACAACTGAAACATTTAATGATCTCCACCTAAAAGTAAATAAGGCCATCACCCTTACAAAATTGATCACCAGAATTAATCCACCTCAATTAGTTTTTCATATGGTAGCAATCCATTGCAAGCACATCAAAATGGTAATATGGCAACACAACAGTAATATCCCCCAGACCCAGGACAGACCTTCTTCAAAACAGATATTCTTAGAAGTATAGGCAATAAACTTAACACACTAAGTACAAATTGCAAACAGAGTTAAGACCCTAGTAGAAGCATATAGAAACGGTAGAAAATCGAATAAACCAAATAGAATATTTTAAGCATCAGAAGCACAAACATACAAGCCTCTACACCACATAAATGAGCAGATAGATGACGACAAAATAGAATGCATCTGAAACCAAATACAAGAACAGTTAAAAAGGTGGAAAGATAACAGCTTTCAAAGGTATAATATTTTGAAAAAAGGGTAGGTGAAAATTAGAACTCACGAAGTTGAATTAACAAGATGCACCACTCGTTGCTTATATGTGCGACACTGGTCAACAAGATCAACTATAACCTCCTGCCTCAGCCCCTGCAAATTTTGAGTAAAGAATTACCCAACGCAATAACAGAAAATGATAAGTACAAGAAAGTTAACATCAGCATTGTCCTGATAGCAAAAGAAAACTCACCATGAAAGAATGTTGTAAGAAGAGAGAACATAATATATTCCGATCATAAACTCTTATATGCACCAAAAAACTGATTAGAAGTAATATACCTCTTTATTTACTGGATCTAAAGCATTTAGCATCTCAGCAAGGACGTCCATGATGCCCCGTGCATTCTGAATTTCCGTCAAGCTAAAGAAGAAAGTTTTAAATTAAAACAAGATCCGGTAAATGTTTGCTATTGTCACGGGCAAAGGAGGGTGCTTGAAGTATGTTAAGTGACAATCATGAATACAAGAGAATGAACAATTTAGTTTCTTCTGGAATGTGACATGGTACTACTCAAGCTTATTACAATCACTGTACAGTACTTGGATAGGACATACAAAAATTAGACATATAGTTACATACGAAGATTCAGTTCATTCAAGTACCACAGGTACCTCAAGGTTGGAAACTCAGACTCTGCAGAAGACTCTGTTGCCTCTTGCCTGTAGTCATTATTTCGCAGATTTTGTGGATAAGAAGTAAGAGGTTGTGTTTGTGGGGGTGTGAATACAGGTGCAGAACTATCAGATCTCTGAGGAAATACTGCCCCGGCCCGCTGAAATAGCCAGTAATGTTACTCAAACAAAGATAAATGGCAGTATTAAGTTCATAAGGGCTACTTCTCTAACAAGATATAGGAACTCATTAACAGTTCATAGTGAGTTGACCAAAAAATGGCATAGTTTAGAAAGGCTAGGGAGGACTCCAAAGAACTGCAGAAGATTCGTACCAACAATTCTTGGTATGCAGCATAATACTGTGGATATCTAGCCCTTGGACCACCAAAAGCTTCTTGCCAAGTATCTATCAGGGTCAATATCTTTTCTTTGACATGCAAGTCCGGCTACAGTTAAGCATTATAAAGACTTTGAATAAATTTTATGAACAAAATGAAGCTGGAAGTCAGGCAGAATCTTACTTCACAGAAACATTCCTGACCTTTTTCTTCACTATTTTAATCATATCATGCAGAAGATCCTTTTCTGCCACATGCATATGGACTATGTCCCCACAATTCTTGATGATAGTCTCCAGCAGCTAGAAGACAGTGTCCATATCAAAAATGAACTAAATCATACGAAGGAAAAAATAATTAAAAAAGATGAGATATGCAATACAGTTGCAAGCAAACTGTTCACTTTCTACACTTTGTCAGTTCGGTAAACTCTCTGGAGAAAAGTTTATGCCCCCACGCTTGGTTCATAAATTGGTGCTGAAGCACAATTTCAATAAACAAACAAAAATTAAGTGGAACCAATCCCAAACCACCACAACAGAATATAGCCAGACTTCTGAATTTTGCAAATAAGATGTATGTATACAAAACCCTGCAAATACTAAGTTGACTTGACAAATTTATCATATCTTTTAGTAAATCACAATGATAGTTCTTTGCTCACCAATCAAATTAGCTATGAGAATTAAAATCATGGCTTATATGAATTGTGGTAATACATGTATTAGGAAAAAGATTCATTATACAAATAATTCTAGGAGTAAGCATGAAAAATTAAAAGCTATCCATAAAATATATCATAAGATATAAAAATCACGTAATAATAAAAAAATTATTAACTGAGGTTTGAGAAATATAATGCTATATCAACAATAAACATATCTAATTAAAAGAGGGAAATAGATTGTGAAGCTTACTGTCAGAGCAAGAAGTTGAACTTTTGAGTTTTTACTTCCGAGCCGCTTCTTTATTCCTTTAACAACATCTTTTGCTTGCCTGATAACCAAAGTTGAACAATGATTTCAGAACTGAAAAAAGTCAACAAATACTAGCATTTTATAAGTCAGGATCCATGAAGAAGTGCAGACTTACCAATGCATTGATTTCAAATTCTATGCAAAAATAAAACAATACAATTAAAGATTAATAGAGTTAATCAAAAGCTCTTGCACTAATCTCAGTATCCCAATTTCCAACATTAACATTCTTAATATATAATCAACAAGTACTGCACTAAGGTCAGTACCCCAATTTCCCACATAACATTCATAATATAGCGGTTCAAATTTCCAAGTTAAATCCTGGAAGTTTAATTTATGAGCAGGTAAATAGTAAAAGTCATATTCTCTTGGGCTCATTGCTGATCAAATTAAAAACGCGTAGGCATACGCGGAGAAGGGCCCCAACATTGTAACTTCATTATAAACATTGAAGGTAAAATTAATCTAAAGCAACACATTCATAAACCCAGAAACCAAACAACAAAAACAAAAGATATCGACTTTGTCCAACGGAACATACTGTTTCCTAAATTTTTACCCAGCCGGGCAAAAATCAACTGTTTGATAAAGTAAAATTCATATGAAGGCACGGAAATGAATAAATCAAAACATTTAAAAAACAAAAGGAAAGGGAAAAAGGAAGAGATTTAAGAATGAAGTGGTGGCGCGTACCCAGGATCATGATTGCATATGTCGCAGATCTCGATGTTCATGGCCCAATCAGGCCCGATCAGCATGTCGCTTGTGGCACGTTCCACCATAGAATTCACCATCTCTCCACTTCTCAATCAATCAAACCTTGCCCGGCGAGATCTTCCGCTAGTTCCGGCAGTTCCAGGTGGAACAAAGAGATTATCCGCCAAATCAATTAGTTGGTCCTTTTTGCTCTCGATCAACACTTCTCTATCCACAACGTCTGTATCTCTATCCCAAAAGTTCCTCTCCTATCTTCTCTTCTGTTCGTTACATAAAATTTCAATTTGGTTTCTTTACTTTTTCCGTCGAGAAAAAAGGGGATTTGTTTTTTCTGTTTTTAGGTTTAGATTACTTTTGGGAGGTCGGATTAGGAAAGAACAGACCAATCATACGGTGACACGAACGCAATCTGTGATGTTCTCAGTCCCCTCTACCCCACCCTCTTGCTTCCGCTGTGTTATCTTCGATACCGTTGTTTGACCGACCGACCGACCTTTAAGTATACATATTAAGGACAAATAAGATGGACTATTACTATTAACGTAGAGGCAAAAGGCTTGCATTCCATTATGATAGTGTAAATATATAGAGGTACATTGGGAAGCCCTAAGGGCAAAGTCGAAACTACAAGATAAATAAACACTTACAACCAGTATATTAACATATTACTCCTATATGCCCCCACAAGATGGAGCTCTGGAGGAGACACCAATCTTGTCCCTAAAACCAAAAAAAGCAGTACGCGACAAAGCCTTACTAAGAGGGTCTGCCAACTGATCTGTAAAAGGCACATGAGAAACATGTAGCATGCCTCGCTAAACTTGCTCCTGAACAAAATGAAAATCCAGAGCCATGTGCTTCATTCGAGAATGAAAAAAGGGATTGGAGCACAATTGAGTTGTACTAATATTATCACAATAGATAACCGGAACACACGGCAGAAAAATACCTAACTCAGATAGCAACGAGCGGATCCAACGAATATCAGCAGACGTAGCAGCAACAGCATAATTCTCCGCCTTAGTGGAAGAGCAAGACACAGTGCGTTGATTCCGAGAGCTCCATGCAATAGGATTGCCACCAAGATACACCAAGTAAGCAGTAGTAGAGGTATAGTCATCCTTATAACCAGCCTAGTCAGCTAAGCATATAAGGAGAGAGGACTATCACGTCGCAGCAGAACACCAAGGCGAGTAGTACCACATAAATAGCACAATAAGCGCTTCACAGCGGACCAATGAACTGTGGTAGGACGATGCATGAACTGGGAGAGCTTGTTAACCACAAAGGCAATATCCGGATGGGAGAGAGACAAGTACTGCAAACTACCAACAATGCGACAATACTCAGTCTCATCCGTAAGGGCAGTGCCACTATATGAGGAGAGCGTCACACCAGGGTCCAAGGGGGTAAGAACAGGGTTAGACTGAAGCATGTTGGTGTGGTGGAGTAACTCACGGATGTAACCCTGCTAAGATAACAAAAGACCATCCGGATGAGGGAGAACCTCTACCCCTAGAAAATAAGAGAGATCACCTAAATCCTTGAGAGCAAACCTCTGTGCCAAAAGTTGAATAAAACGCTGAACAGTAGAACTGTCAAAACTAGTGATAATAATGTCATCAACATACACCAAGAGATATAGAGTAACACCCTGCTGATGAAAGATAAACAAGGATGCGTTAGCACGCGAATTGGAAAACCCTTGACCAAGCAGAAAACTCCGAAGCTCAGAATACCAGGCGCGTGGGGCCTGTTTTAACCCATAAATGGCTTTGTGAAGCCGACAGACATAGTCAGGATGATCACCATCTACAAACCCCTGTGGCTGTGCGATATAAACCTCCTCATGAAGATGACCCTGAAGAAAGGCATTATTAACGTCAAGTTGGCGCATGGTCCAATTCCGACTAACAGCAAGTACAAGGACCAGGCGAATAGTAGCAGGTTTGACCACCGAAATAAATGTATCATGATAGTCCAACCCAGGTCGCTGATGAAAACCCTTGGCGACCAAACGCGCCTTATACCTATCAACAGAACCATCAGGTAAGTATTTGGTGCGAAAAACCCGCTTGTACCCAACAACATTATGTGCCTGAGAAGGGGGTACCAACTCCCAGGTACCATTACGAACTAGGGCCGCAAATTCCTCCGACATGGCTTTGCACCAAAGAGGGTCACGAAGGGCCTGAGAGGCAGTGGAGGGCTCAATGGAAGAGGAACTAATAGTGGCAGTGAGAGAATATTTGGGGTTTGGTTTAGAAATATTGTTTTTGGAGCGAGTGATCATGGAGTGAGTATTATGAGTGGGAGGAAGAGTAGGCAGCTCAGGAACAGGAAAATCAGAGACAGACTGGGAGGAGGGTGAAGGGACCGGAGAAGGAGAGGGAGGTAAAGGTGATGGACCAGGAAGGAGGGAGAATGGTGGAAGCCAGTCCGAGAGGGAGACATCAGGAGTGGATAACATAGAGGCGGAGGACTTGAAGGGAAAGACACTCTCATCAAAGCAAACATGATGAGAGACATAGATACAGGAGGTCTGAGGATCGAGGCATAAATAGGCACTCTGAGTAGTAAAGTAGCCAAGAAAGACACAGGGAATGTTGGCCCCCGAAAATTTTTTTCGTTAAATTAAGCATAATAGTTTATGGAATAAATGCATAAGAATGAATTGAG
>JANQAP020000256.1:5710078-5722758 GCA_026874005.2 Erythroxylum coriaceum
GGCACCAGTGGTTGTAGTAAGTGCTTGAGGTTGCCAGGGAGGGGAAGGGCGTTGTCCAGCAGGGCGGTGGCCATGGTTTCGAGGACCAAACGGTGCATAACTGTCGGTGGATGAGGTTGAGACCAGCCTGAATAGAGGACATCGTTTGACGGAGTGGCCATGAGTGCCACAAGCCTGACAGGTGCCATTGTAGGGGCGAGGAGCTAGTCTGGCAGCCCTAGAATGCCCAGGGGAAGACCATGGTTGGCCGGAGGGTGGAGAGGCGATGACTGGAGAACGCCCGAACCTTGGACAAGAATGCATGGACGTCGGATTAGCAGTGGCCGGCAGAGAAGAGAGCGGAGGAGACTGCGATCGACACACTGTTAGTTCCTTGTTTAGGAGCTTTTCATGAAGCTCATCAAACGAGATCGGGGTTTCACGGGCATTGACGGCATTGACAATAAACTTGTAGTCTCCATCAAGACCACCAAGGACTTTCTCGATTAAGTCTTCCTCATCAAGAGGTTTACCCAAGATTGCAAGTTCGTCCGCCCTACTTCGGATGAATTGCATGTATTCACTAATAGTGCGAGAACCTTTAACCGGATGTTTGAGCTGATCTTTGATCTGTTTAATGTGTCCCCGAGTGGGTTTGGCGTAGGTGTTTTCAAGAATAACCCACGCTTCTCTGGAGGTGGTGGCGCGATTAATGAGAGGCACAACGGCTGGAGAGAGAGAGCCAACTAGTGCACTGAATATGAGCTTGTCCTGACGATGCCAAGACTGAAAAGCAGGGTTGGGGGAGTCATTTCCGTTGATAGTGGTGACAGATGGGGGCGCAGTAATGCTGCCATTGACAAACCTGTCGAGGTTATAGCCGATAAGAGTGGCCTCAAACTGGAGTTTCCAGGAGAGATAGTTTGTAGGAGTTAGTTTGATGGTGGTGTGGGAGGAAATATTAATGGCAATGAGGGGATTTTGTGGGTCAGGAGAGTTGGGAACGGTTGGCTGAGAGGTAATCGAATACGATGACGCCATTGGGAAGCAAAAGACAGAAGGAAGAGCGGTGGGAAAATAGGGTTGATCTTCTGCTCTGATACCATAAAGGAGCAAGGCAGGATAATTTATTTTATTCACTTTGTGTACTATTTATTTAGACGCTGTGTTTTCTATTGGTGTCTCTATCTGTACAGATGTTATTCTGATTTGGTTGTTACAACAGAAATACTGTAAATCCCTAGACTATTCCTGTACATGTACGGTAGCATGCTGTGATGACTGTGATGATGTGAGGTGTCCTTCTATAGGTGACACAGAGGATCTCATCCCTCTAGTGACGACACCCATGCTCTCCCTCATCGCATATAAAGATTTTACTATGAGCTTATGCACTCAACTAGGGGATTTTAATTTCGTGAGGTGGTAATGTTGTACGGTCACCATCAACTATAGTCGTCCTTGCATCTATGTTTGGGTACGGTCACCATCAACTATAGTAGTCCTTGCATCTATGTTTGGGGAGTCTTAGTTAACATGGATCCTAGTTGGTGGCAACAACTCCGCATATTCATCATTGTAAGATCAAACGTAAACCATTGATTAGTTACAACTCCCAGTCTAAGGAGAAGCACATACGTGTTCATCCACAAGGTCTTCTTGTCATCTACCTCTAGGGTGCATATGAACTCCAATGTTAACTCTCGGTCGACCAGGTCACAGTATTCAAAGACATCAGATCACTCATCAAACACGATAATTTGATATACACTGTCAACAAAGATTGACCTATCTAAGGACGTCCCAATCGATGAAGCGAGGCACCTTAAACTGTTGTTATGGAAGGCTTGTACCTTTTCCATTGTGCCTTAATAATGAAATCAAACTATGGGTGATCTGGTTACTACTACTCCTTAATGGGAATCTATGTTTTTATTAGAGGCGGTGATAGCACTAAAGGTTTGTGTGTTTATCTCTACTACCTCCTCGATACGAGTGTCTTTAAGGCAGTTATGCACGATGATAAAACAGTGGCATTCACTTTAGCCTTCTTGCGCGTCAGCTAAAGAGTATGTCTTCTGGGTGTTCTAGGTAATTCCTAAGTCCTTGTCATAGTGTGATAGGTAACAAAAAATATAATTTATTTCATGAAAATAATAAATGACATCACATGAGTATATAAATACGGAGTATAGAGTAAAAATATGCCAAATGAATTATCATATAGGTAAGATTAAAAGCAGATAAAAATTTTCAATTATTATGCATCTATATGTTCCATAATGGAATAAGGAGTGCGTCATCTAAATCTTTAGAGTTTCGTCAAGCATTTGTATTGTTTAAATCTTTCATAATCAAAAGCCATTCCAATTTATAACTCCTTCTTGATAATCTTCCAGCTTTACGAGGAAAGTTATAAATCTAAAAGAGGAGATTTTGGTTCGTGTAGAGGAGGGCGTTACCATATTGTGAATTTTGATTGGAAAGTGATTAGAAGCAGGATGGTTGCTAAAGATGGCTTTGCTATCTTGGAATTCTAACTACTAGAGATGATTCACCGAGGCTATGTCAAGTTTTTTCCTTATATGCCATTTATCTTATTGTTTATTGCTCCAAGTATATAGATTGCCTTCAAAAGCTAGATGAGTAGCTCCCAATTTGTTGATAAATGATTTGAACTCTTTACAAGGACCCTTTAAACACATTTCTCCTTCAGATTTTTAGTTAAAAAGAGAGATGTTAAAGTCACCAAGAATAATTTAAGGAGCATTCATGTTCAAGCTCCTACCTCCACATATTTAAGTGAAAATATCTTTGAAAAGCTAAATTTGAAGTATAGCACGAGCCACGCAGACTTTACATATGCTACCTTTTATTTCAAAGACATTTTTAAGGCTTGAGCATTAGATACAAAGTCCAAAATTTCTAGTTTATTAGGATCTCAAACAACAATGATCATGTTATTGTGATAAACATTGTGATTAGAGATGATTTTTTAATTACTCTTAATGAACCAAAGGCTCTTGCAAAGATTTTCCTTAAGTTTGGTTTAACAAAGGACAATTAACATTGGCTTTATTGTCTAAAATTGTCTAAGACAACTTGTTTTTTAGGCTTGTTAAAACCTCTTATATTCCATACTAGGATAGATATTTAGGCGGAGCTAGGAAGCTTAAAGAGTTTTTAGCTTAAGGAGTTTTTAGCTTTAATCCACACATGATACGGTATAAAATAAATAAATAAATAAAATAAGAACAAGATCGAAATTTTTACTAACTCCTTGCTGCAGCTTTGACTTCTTACTACTGTGTCCTCAACCAATCCAATCTACCACTTGTTCTTTTTGAAAAACTTAGTTATCAAGATCCTTTTGTGGGAAAGGAGAAGAAAAATTGGATAGCAAACTATTTGCTATATTCGGCTAGCTTAGAGAACAAAGTGGAGAGCTTTACTTTTGCAATATGGCCGAATGTTTTGGAGAATTTGGAGAGCCAAAATTCACGCACTATACTCTTTGCAAAAAGCCAAAATTAATTGTCTTTATTCAAGCCCAACACTTGGACGATTGTATGGAGAGAATGGAGAGCCTAAAAGCCATATACATTCATTTTGCATGGCCATATACGTTCATTTAGCATTAAAGCTAAATGAATTGTCTCTCTCTAAACTCCAACACTTGGACGTTTGGAAGAAAGTGAAAATAGCTACCAAACATGCTAATGAACAACTCACTTTCATTTAAAAACAACCACTAAACCTTTCATTGAGAGTAGCATAATCGGTTTGCAAAAATGAGTGGAGAGACTAGCGCACCATGCATTTGATTAAAGCTAATTGCAATGAGACCTTCCAAAGCTAACACTTGGACGTTATCATGCATTAAAACGTGTTTATGAATGTCAAAAGAGGGCTGCACATTTTCTTTTTTAAAAAACCACCATTAAACTCATTTTAATGATTGATGAAGAGCATGACCGAAACGAGCATTGCTTTATTCTTTAATATTGTTTCAATTTAATTAATCTAATTAGTTAAACCATAATCCAGCCCAATATTAAATGTTCCTTTGGGCTTATAATTAATAATTAATTAGTGTAAACCCAACATTTAATTATAGCCTTAATATCTAATTTAATTAACTCTTAATTAAATTGTTCCTGTTTTATTGGCCCGAATCCAATTCATCCATTTCTCTCCAAACTGTTTCATTTTCTTTCTGATAACTTCGGTTTATTTTTCTTACTTTCTTTGATAACCTTCCTAGAAGCCCAGTGGAGAACCTAACTGGACTTAAATAATTCAAGCTCCAATAAGTCCAGAATTAATTTTATCTCATTAGAATCAATTCTGGCTTATTAACCAAATGTCATTCTACTAAAGATAATTGACTAAACTCTTGAATTACTTAAAATTATGAGAAACTGTGTTTCAAAAAATATTAATTCGATGTCCAATCGCAAACTCTATTATGAACCATATTATAGCCATCCATATAATAAAGGGTAAAATTACCATTTTACCTTTATGTTAGTTTTTCCTTCTAGATCTCCCGTTTTATTCTACATGGTGATTAACGCCTAAGATTTAATTTTGGTGTTAAGACTTGACGGGTAGCTAGTCAATCAAACTACTGGCGCCAGTTTAATCACCAATCTCCGTAAAACATCTAGAAGTGATGATATCACTATAAACTCTTTATTTGAGTAAATGTTCCCTAATACATGTTTCAATTAATAATTCCAACAGATGGACACTGGATTGATACCCAGAAAAAATTCATTCCGATCATATCAAGAATTATAATGAAACACACATGAGTTTACTACTCATCAAGATTGTGGTCTGTAATAAACCAATGCTAAAGTGTATATTTTAAGATTAAAGTAACGACCTACTTTATTCTTTAAAAATATATGTGATTCCAGATTCATTTAATAGTGCCATTACCGACAGTCAACTACTATCATGATTTGAAACTCATAATTTCTTTGAAGTAAACTCCTGTACTTACACATAGGTAAATCGCAACACTACAGTCTAGACCATAATTAAGTGACCAACTTGATTATTCGACTGTGAATCAATTTATTTAGATTCTAATAATATACATGTTTCCAATACATCTTCAGGCATATGTATATTACTTACAAAAGAACCTTTGGTACTTTATGACTAGTTATATTATGCTCATATAAATAAAACCAAACTCTTTTGTTTTATGAATAATAAATATTTTCTTTACAATACTGTAACAGGAAGAAAATTAAGCTATATGTAAATACACTTGCTTTCCAGGACACTATATTTACATAACCCTAACAATCTCCCACTTGCCCTAAAGTAAGTTTGACATATCCCTCATTCCTATACCTTTTAGGTGACCCTCGAAGCTCTTCTGTGATAGCGTCTTCATGAATGGATCAGCAAGGTTTCGATCTGTGAGAATCTTTACCACATCCACCTCACCACATTGTATTATCTTCGTTATGAGATGATACTTTCTCCCAATGTGTTTGGCGACTTTGTGGTTCCGAGATTCTTTAGAATTAGCCATTGCCCCACTATTATCACAATAAAGTGTAATGTCCTTTTCCGCCTTAAGAACTACCTCCAAATCCTTTAAGAACTTGCGAAGCTAGACTACTTCCTTTGCTGCTTCACAAACGGCAACATACTTAGCCTCCATAGTCGAATAAGCAGCACAAGATTACTTGACACTCCTCCAGACTATGGCTCCACCTCCCAAAGTAAATATAGAACTAGAAGTTGATTTCCTTGAATCAACATCTAATTGAAAATCCGAATCTGTATATCCCGTCGAAATAAGGTCATTTTTAGAGTAAACAAGCATTAAATTCTTCGGCTTATGAAGATACTTCAGTATGCACTTGACCGCAGTTCAATGCTCCATTCCAAGATTGGACTGGAATTTGCTTACCAGTCCCACTGCGTAAAAAATATTTGGTCTAGTGCAAAGCATAGCATATATTAAACTTCCAACTGCCGAAGCATATGGAATGTTGCGCATGCGTTCGACCTCCTTTTAGGTCTTAGGTGCATGCTCCTTTGAAAGTTTGATTCCATGTCTAGTAGGTATGAAACCCTTCTTGGAATCCTGCATGGCAAACTTATTGAGCATATTCTCAATGTAGGTCAGTTAAGACAAGGCTATCTGCTTGTTCTTACGATCCCTAATAAGCTTAATCCTTAGAACATAGCTAGCCTCTCCCAAATCCTTCATTGAGAACTATTCGTTCAGCCATCCTTTGACTGTAGATAACATTCCTACATCATTTCCAATGAACAGAATGTCATCGACATACAGAATTAGGAAAGTAACCTTCCCTTCTTATATCCTTTTATAGACACAAGGCTCATCTATGTTTTGTATGAACCCATAGGTTTTGATAGCCTTATCAAACCTAATGTTCCAAGACCTAGATACTTGCTTAAGTCCATAAATGGACCTTTGCAACTTGCACACCTTATGCTCATTACTTGGTTCAACAAATCCTTTTGGTTGGGCCATATAAATGGTCTCCTCAAGATCCCCATTAAGAAATGTAGTCATGATGTCCATTTTCCATATTTCATAATCAAAATAGGTTGCTAAGGCTAAAAGAATTCTGATGGACTTAAGCATGGCAACCAGAGAAAAAGTCTCCTCATAGCCTATACCCTCTTTTTGAGGATATCCCTTAGCTACCAATCTAGCTTTAAAGGTCTCTACCTTTCCATATGATCCTTTCTTCCTTTTGAAGATCCATTTACACCCTATGGCTTTGACACCTGGTGGTAGACCTACAAGGATCCAGACTTCGTTGGCCTATATGGAATCTGTTTCTGATTCCATTGCCTTGAGCCACTTTTCTACAACAACATCATTAATTGCTTGTGTATAATTAATGGGATCCGTTACTTCTTGGCCTAAGATGGCAATATTTCTTCTCCTAGACCTAGATATCTGTCTGATTTTCTCACAACCCTCCCACTACGTCTAAGTACTACTTGACATTTAGACTTTTCTTCCGATTCAACTCTTGAATCCATTTCGACATCTTGTTCCACTATATCCAAATCAACTCTTGGTTTAGATGAAATAACTAACTCCTTTAGTACTACTTCACTTCTTCCTTTGTGATTTCTCATAAATTCTTCCTCCAAGAAGGTTGCATTTTTGGACACAAATACCTTCCTATCTTAAGGACTATAAAAATAGTGCCCTCAAGTTCCTGAAGGATATCTTACAAACAAACTTACTTCTGACCTTGGTTCCATCTTTGTGGATTCAGACTTTGAAACATGGGCTGGGCAGCCCAAGTCCTTAAGTGCCTTAACGAAGGTACTCAGCCAGTCCACAACTCCCTAGGTATTTTAGGCACCGATTTGGATGGAGAAAAGTTAAGAAGATAAGTTACCGTTTGTATGGCATATCCCCAAAATGATTCTGAAAGACTAGCGAAGGATATCATTGATCTTACCATTTACAATAGAGTCCTATTCCTTCTCTCAGCTACACCATTCTGTTGAGGTGTTCTAGGAGCTGATAAGTTGGAAACAATTCCATTGTCAATTAGGAATTGTTGGAACTCTTTAGATAAGTACTTACCACCTCGATCTGATCGAAGTTGTTTTAACAGCTTGCCAAGCTGCTTCTCAACTTCAGCTTTGAATTCTTTGAACCTTTCAAAGGATTCACTCTTTTTGTGCATCAAATATAGATAGCCATGTCTAGAGTAATCATCTATAAAGGTTATGAAGTATTCATAACCTCCTCTAGCTTGTATGTTCATGGGCCCACACACACCAGTGTGTACCAGGTCCAACGTAGATTCAAATCTATTTCCTTTAGAAGGAAATGAGGCCTTGGTCATCTTTCCTTTAATATAAGACTCACAGGTAGGTAATGGACCATTGTCCAAGCCCATAAGGATCCCATCCTTCAGTAGTCTGTCAAGTGTTTTCTAATTGACATGACCCATCCTTAAGTGCCACAGATATTTTGAATTAATGCTAGAGTCATTGGATTTTCTTGGTTTTATTAATACTATGGTGTTTAGTGAGTTAATCATAGGTTCTATAAAGAACAATCCCTGTTTAATTACTGCATTATAAATAAAATCCTTATTCTCATATATTGAAACAACATTTTCAAAATATAAGGAATAACCAAATTTTATTAAACAAAAAATACAAATCATGTTCCTTACAACCATTGGAATGTAATGTACATCCTCCAAATATAACCTATGACCACTAGGAAAGTCTAAGATAACTATTTCCACTGCTTCTGCTGAAACATAGGATCCATCTACTATCTTAACTTGAAACTGGCCTTTAGGCAGTCTTTTCCTTTACTGAAAGCCCAGCATAGAATTGCAAACATGGTCAGTGGCTCCTGAATCTAATATCCAAGAATTAGATGAATCTGCCACATTTCTAGTTCCTAACAAACTTAGGAAACCCATACCTTGTTTGCTTTTTATGGTCTCAAGGTAGATTGCACAGTTCCTCTTCTAGTGGCCATTCTTACCACAGTGGAAACATTTTCCCTTGGTGTCCTCTTTGGCCTTCTTTTTCATGGGTTGGGCCTTGATCCTTGTTTGGGCCTTCCCTTTCTTTACACCCTTCTTCTTTTGTTTGCCCTTACCCTTGGGTTTGGAAGAAGATGCCACATGAGTCTCTGGCCCATTAGCCCTGATATTTAATATCTCCTCCATATTCTGGAGGATATTCATCAACTCACTCAAGGTGCAATTCTTGGTGTTGAGCTCATAGTCTAATTTAAACTGCTGAAAAGAAGAGTTTAAGTTGTTGATGATTATGATCATCTGTGATTCTGCATCCATTTCCACCCCAAGCAACTCGGCCTCAGTAACTGCAGAGATTACCTTAAACTTGTAATCCCGCACCGATTCACTAGCCTTTTGTCTAAGATTGTGAAAGGTTTGGATAGCTTTCACCCTAGCAGGCCTGGTCCTCACACCAAACATCTCATGTAGGTGATGGACCATTGTACCGACATTTTGTATGCCTAAAAGTTGCTTTTGCAATATAGCACTAACAGAAGCCAAAATATAGCACTTAGCAGTCTTATCAGCATTCTGCCATCACTCATATTGCAAGAATTGCTCAGGAGTCAAATTGTCACCCGGAGATGTAGGCTCATTGTCCGTTAATACCCACGAAAACCGTTCATATTGGAGAACGTTGTCGAGGTTATGTCTCCATTCCTTAAATTTCTCTCCGTTTTCCAATTTGTTATTAGTCAAGAGCATTGTGAGTGGATTCATATTGTGGTGATTATGACTGAAAATATAAATTATTAAAGAATGAGCATACTAGTCAAAAATTGGGACTTTGTATAAACAAAACTTAAAAAATAAATCTTTATACGATGGTTATTTTTCTTATCTATAACGAACTAAGTGACGATGGGCCATCTTATCCATTAAAAGAAAAACTGGGACCCTCCTACTCAACAAGCTACTGAGCATCTTCATGCCTAACTCTTTGAGAAGTGCCATAATTTGGTCCATGCATTTATTAGCAGAGCTACGGTGGGCAAGTTATTGATAAACCATGTTGAGTGTGCAACCATTTGATTCATCCACTAAAGGTACTTGCAAACCATTCCTCAGTGGGAGATCACATTTACTACCAATGAGAGACTTATCCTTTAGGAGACCCAAATCGTGCAAGATTTAGGATTCATGTCCTCCGGTGGGGAGTAACACTTCACCACATGCAAATGGGCCATCACATGGAGACCGTGGACTCTCATATGAACATCCTCTCCCACTCAATTTTTTGCAGTCTTTAAGTTTTAATTAATCCCATCTTGTCTAGATGCAATTTATTAACCATCCTATATTGTTTCATTATATATCTCATACATAATGAATGCATGGCAAAACCTAGGGATAGCAATTTTTCTAAATGGCATACATTCACATAATATCACATATTATTTGCATCTATTCATCCATTCATCTCATGAATTAAATAGTTACTTTTGGTTGTCCATCCTAGAAAATTAAAAAAAAAATTACAAGGCGTTTTGGCCCAAAATTTCTTCTTGGACTTGGATCTTCCGCTTCGAATTCTTCGCTCGCACGACTTAACCCGTTCAGTAAAAACAAGTTAATGGCGTTTTATTTCTCAAAACTTTTATTTTAAAACTTGATTTGTAAACATTAAAACAAAATTCCAGCATTTGAAAAAAATGCAAGAATTAACAGAATTTAATCAAAAATTTTTTTCCATTAACTAAAAATAAAATAAAAAATAGTTACCTATTCTTTTCTTTGATCCTTGACTGCTCCGTCTTCAAAATTACAGAATTTTGTATAGTACAAAAAATGAAAACAGAAAAATTAAGACAAGAAGGAAATATGGCAATGATAGGCCACCGTCCTTGTTACAAACCAATCGAAGAAAACTTACAAGTAAATCAATTTTCTATGGACAACCAAAAGAGCAAACCAAAACATAGATAGCATATATTTTTATCACATAAAAAAATTTGCAGCATTGATAATTTAATATAATTGTCAACCCATGTTATATATAGGAACCAAATCATGCATAATAAAACCGTCTCTGATACTAATTGTTAGATCAAAAACAAAAACACGCCTTGTTTGGATAAACGGTAGATTCCAAAAACTTTTCCGAAATCATAATATAGAGGAAGCATAAACACCAAATCAATATGCTTTAATCCATACATGTTACGGTATAAGGAAAATAAATAAATAAAATAAGAACAAGATCGGAATTTTTACCGACTCCTTGCTGTTTCTTTGACTCATTACTGCTGTGTCCTCAACCAATCTCTATCACTTGTTCTTCTTGGACAACTATGTTATGAAAATCCTTTTGTAGGAAAGGAGAAGAAAAATTGGATAACAAATTATTTGCTATATTCGGCTAGCTTAGAGAAAAAAATGGAGAGCTTTACTTTTGCAATATGGCAGAATGTTTTGGAGAACTTGGAGAACTAAAATTCACGCACCATACTCTTTTTAAAATGCCAAAATTAATTGTCTTTATTCAAGTCCAACACTTGGACGATTGTATGGAGAGAATGGAGAGCCTAAAGCCATACACGTTCATTTTGCATGGCTATATACATTCATTTAGCATTAAAGCTAAATGAATTGTCTCTCTCTAAAGTCCAACACTTGGACATTTGGAAGAAAGTGAAGATAGCTACCAAACACGTTAATGGATAGCTCACTTTCATTTAAAAACAACCATTAAATCTTTCAATGAGAGTAGCATAATCGGTTTGCAAAAATGAGTGGAGAGACCAACACACCATGCATTTGATTAAAGCTAATTGCAATGAGACCTTCCAAAGCTAACACTTGGACGCTATCATGCATTAAAATGTGTTTATGAATGTCAAAAGAGGGCTGCACATTTTCTTCTTTAAAAAACCACCATTAAACTCATTTTAATGATTGATGAAGAGCATGACCGAATGGAGCATTGCTTTATTCTTTAATATTGTTTCAGTTTAATTAATCTAATTAATTAAACCAAAATTCAGCGCAATATTAAATGTTCCTTTGGGCTTATAAGCAACAATTAATTAGTGTAAGCCCAACATTTAATTATAGGCTTAAGACCCAATTTAATTAACTCTTAATTAAATTGTTCCTGTCTTATTGGCCCGAATCCAATTCATCCATTTCTCTCCAAACTGTCTCATTTTCTTTTCGATAACCCACGTTTATTTTTCTTACTTTCCTTGATAACCTTCCTAGAAGCTAAGTGGAGAATCTAACTGAACTTAAATAATTCAAGCTCCAATAAGTCCAGAATTAATTTAATCTCATTAGAATCAATTCTGACTTATTAACCAAATGTCATTCCGTTAAAGATAATTGGCTGAACTCTTGAATTACTTAAAATTATGAGAAACTGTGTTTCAAAAAATATTAATTCGATGTCCAATCACAAACTCTATTATGAACTATATTATAGCTATCCACACAATAAAGGGTACCGTTTTGCCTTTATGTTGGTTTTTCCTTCTAGATCTGCCATTTTACTTAGAAAAAATCCATTCCGTTTATGTCAAGAATTATAATGAAACACACATGAGTTCACCACTTATCAAGATTGTGGTCCATAATAAACGAATGCCAAGGTGTATGTTTTAAGATTAAAGTAACGACCTACTTTATTCTTTAAAAACATATGCAATTCCAGATTCATTTAATAGTGCCTTTACTGACAGTCAACTACTATCATGATTTGAAACTCATCATTCCCTTGAAGTAAACTTCTTTACTTACATGGAGGTAAATCGCAACACTAAAATCTAAACCATAATTAAGCGACCAACTTGATTATTCGACTGTGAATCAATTCATTTAGGTTCTAATAATATACATGTTTCCCGTACATCTTCATGTATATTTATATTACTTACAAAAAAAACCTTTGGTACTGTTGGCCCCAGAATTTTTCGTTAAATTAAGCATAATAGTTTATGGAATAAGCATGAGATTTGAATTTTTGCCTTAGAATAAATTTTGGGATCATGATAGAACCATCTTTGGAGATTAATTATTTATTACAATGTGAGTAAAATTTTATTTCGCTAGTTAGTGAAATAAATGCATAAGAATAAATTGAGGGCATTTTTGGCATGTAACTTAAGTATCAAAAGAGCCCAAGCTTATAAG
>JANQAP020000256.1:5854296-5866962 GCA_026874005.2 Erythroxylum coriaceum
AGGATAATAGTGAGTGACGTGAGTATAGCTGGTTTTTGGGAAGAGAAGAAGCACATAGATGATAGTGACGTGAGTATCTACTAGAGAGAGGATAATAGTGGGTGACGTGAGTATAACTAGTTTTTGGGAAGAGAAGAAGCACATAGATGATAGTGACGTGAGTATAGCTGGTTTTTGGGAAGAGAAGAAGCACATAGATGATAGTAACGTGGGTATATAATAGAGAGAGGATAATCGGGAGTGATGTGAGTATAGCTGGTTTTTAGGAAGAGAAGAAGCACATAGATTACTGTAGTGCTCTAGTTCCTATAGTTGACATAGTTATTGAAGGCTGAAGATGAAGAGACGAATTATCCCATCATACTTATGTGTATATAGTAATGACATAACTTGAGTGAAAAGTGAGTGATGTGAGGATATAGTAATGACATGTTTCAAGTGAATACTGAATATCGACTCACTGTTCTAGATTGCCATAATTTCTGCGTCTATTGTTATTATACTGAGTACTAGGCCTTGAAGTTAGAGATTAGTTAGTAAGATGGAAAAATAAGTTATGTAGTCTACCCTCATCGTAAATAATTTTTTAGCGTTAGAAAATATTGAATTATAATAATATTAACTCAAGTTGATTTCTAATAATTTTTATTTGGTTCTTTATAAATAATATGATAATTCTTATTATTTGATTTAAAAATAATATAATTGTTAAAAAATCATGACCATGTACCTTTTATTAGTTATATCAAGAAACTTCAAATATTATATGTTAGGCAAGTACTATTTGGTTGATTCAGGCTACATTAATATGCCTGAATTTCTTTCACCATACCGAGGTGAAAGATATCATTTGCAAGATTATAGAGGTAGAGGAAGACCTCAAAGTCCACAGGAATTGTTTAATTACAGGCATTCTTCATTAAGAAATGTTATTAAAAGATGTTTTGGCGTTCTAAAAACAAGATTCCCTATACTTAAAAACATGTCGAGTTATGATATGAAGAAACAAAAATACATCATTATTGCTTGTTATATTATACATAACTATATTAGAATTTATAGACAGAGTGATAAATTATTTGACAATTATCCTAAAGATGAAGAACAAATTAGGGAAATTGCAAATGAAGATGTAAGTTCTCATGTAGAGTATAATATCACTCCAGCACAACTTCGAGGTATGTCTTGGAAGCGAGATGAAATTATTAGGAAAATGTGGAGTGATTATATTATGTCTAATTGATTTATGTTTCTTTTTGTGAATGATAGTACTATTATGTTTTCAAGAATTATAGTATGATGGACATATTTTATTGATTAGAATGACTTAATATAATTTTTAATTTATGTAATTTTATTATATACAATTAATGTGTAAATTTTAATAATATTTGATTTGCATATATTTTAATTTTAGCTACAATGATAATTAATTAATTTAAAAATATATTGTATTATACTATAATTATTACACATAAGAGTATAATTACAAAAAAATAGAAACAGGATGATAAAACCAAACATGTTTTTTTAGTTTTTTGTTACAAATCTCAACCAAACAGGTTTTTGTTTTTCAGTTTTTATATTACAAATCTCAACCAAACAGGTTTTTATTTTTTAAGAAAAGCACAAAACCAAAAATAGGAAACAAAAACCAAAAACAATAACAGAAAAATAGAAGTGAAACTAAACGACCCCTTAGTGGACTCTCGAACGTGATGAATATAACACAATTTCTTTAATCTATGGACTGTCCAAGGCAAGTGCACCTATCTTCTATAATACAGGGCCTAGGATACCAAATGTCAATCCCATAGAGACTATAAACATAGGTAATTACTCTTTTCCTAATATCTAACCTATAATTAAGGTGATGGTGATAATTCAGACTTAAAATAGAAGAAAATAAACTAAGAATAAGTCAACATATTCAAGAATGTAGAATAGAAAAAAAGTGAAGAATCAACCATAAAAAGAAATGGTACTTAGAGTTCGAATTCCTGTATAAGACTTCTCATGTAATCATGATTTCACTAATTAATTTATTTCCGAGTTCATTGGACTGTATACATTCCTTAATTATGCTAATATCTCTCTCAAGACCATTAACACCTAACCTTAAGTTGATTTGTTGAAATCTTTTTCTAATTAAAATCCTTAGAATTTATTACTCCATTTGTGAATTTCCTTATTATATTTGACTCTACTATGAAATATTTACGTTGACCTATCTCTAGGCTTGCATGCAACTCCTTTCAATTATTCTAATCCATTCATATATTGGATTTCTTAATATAAATTACATGAAATCATATATAAGTCAATATATTGGCAACATCAATTCAAGAATAAACAAGAACACGCAATTAAATCTCAACAAAATCAAAGAATAAATTAAATTAAAATAAAGTCCCTACAAGATCCATCCTGAGGTTCATTTAATCCAAGTACCATAAAAGGATTTACCTTATCATAATATTAAAAAAAACACTAAAACTAAAGGAAAAGTTAAAAGTTAAGGATAATATGATTGAAATCTCTAAAATCTTTAAAAACTTTACTTTAGATTGATGAAAATCTGCCTCGATAAGGTTTCCTTGGTTATTTCTCTTGTCTTATGCTATCCTAGGGTTTCTCCTGCCATTTTCCTTGGTTCCCTCTCTTTTTTCACTTAATATTTTCTTTTTAATTCAAAATTGAATCTAGCAAGATATACGGGCATCAATATGGGCATGTTGGTGATTATGTTCTTTAAATTAATGAAAAATGCTATTTGGAGCTAACACGCATACAAACACAAGTGAGTACTGTCAACATGGTCTCCTTACTATTAAATATGGGTGTGGTACTAGCCAAAATGGGCATGTTCCAGTGGAAACGCTCAAATTGCCTCTAAACTCTCCAATATAACTATATAAGCTATTATGCACTCCATAATCAAAATAGCTCTAAATTACTCCAAACTGGTCTGATTTCATTCACTTTTACTCTATATGAGTAAGTTAGACCTATAGATAAAATGAACAACTTAGGTACCAAAATCAATAAAAACACTCAAATAAACAAGCAAAATGAATTAAATATGAGGCTAAAAATATGACTAAAACACTACTTATCATATCTCATAGATGGCATAGATGTTACTTTATTCAACAGTATACTACTACCTAATTTGAACTACTGTTCCACATATTTGATATACTCTACATATGTTCTAGTTTTATTACCCATAAACACATTCACTTGGCCTCATTTTATTCCATATTACCTTCGTATACTACCATATAAATAGAAGAACCACTATTCAACCACCAATTATTTAATACTACTGACGTAGCGCATCGTAACACTACTCAAGATAAACTATACCTACAATTATAGTAGTGGCGAGTCTAGGTCGATCCCACAAAGAGTGTTCAGTTAGTTTTTGAAATGAAAATAACTAGTGTTTAGGTTATGGGAGCTTTTGGTTAATTTTAAAATAAGAAAATAAAACAAAACAAAACAAGCAAAAACAAATTAAAGAAAAAAAATGTAAAAATAATGAAAGTGATGAATTCTTTAGGGACCTAGTTCTTTGGTTTAATCTCAGCCTACACCTAATTAAACATACTTCATTGATTTGTTGTTCTTAAACCTCTCCTAGTAACTATTAATCGTGGGTTAATGATAAGCTCTATTAACCCAAGTTTTTCCTTAGGTTTTTGTAATTAAGAGATGCTTGTTAATTAAACCTAACTACCGAATAACCTAGGATGATCTCTAGATTTAATTGGACAACTACATTATGAATTAGGAAAATTGATTAATCAAGGCAACAACCACGTACGCTCGTGTCATTTAACCTAGGTTAAGTTATCCTAAATGATTATGAACTATTAGTCGTTACAAATGAATCTAAAATATAACAATTATGGATTATATTGAAATTATAGCAATGGTTGCATGCACAAACAATCGAATGATAACTAGAAATATGATTATTTATACATAAAACCCAAATCCATATGTAAAGGATAACCTAAACAATTCCTAACGAGAGAAAGAACAACAAAAATAATGGAAGGAATGCTTAATTGGTGTCAATGTCACCTCCGAACTAGTGTCAGGATGTCTAGCCCTCCATCGGTCTCTCACAGTTGATAACTTTCATTTCCCTCTTCATTCTCCTGAAAGCTACACTCTTTTCCTAGTCTAAAACACCAAAACATTCATAAGTGTCAGTTGTCATATGTTCTATCCATTTATATTAAAGATGTAGGGTTAAATGGGATAGGTCACCCTCTTTTCACGCCTATAAGACATCTTACATGGGCGTGAGAAGATGTCCCATGCCCATGCACACTATAGTGTGGCCGAGAGTGTTCCTATGCCTTGTTCTTCACTTTTCATTCTTCATATTCTTCATGTTTTTTCTTTTTCTTGCTTTTAATCATCTTCTTTTTGCTCCATGAAGACAAATGAGTGTGAATCTTCAAAAAATGGCCCAAATATAGTGCTTTTGACTCACTTTCGCTTATGAATTATGCTTAAAATCATATATGAACTAAAGTGAGTATCTTAAGCATTTTTGTATCATTAATCACTAAGTGTTATTGAATAAATATACAATCAATTAAGCACATATCAATTTCCCTCACACTCAAATTTTTACCATCCTTGGGCAAAACATGAAAATTAAGATCATAGACCCAAAAATATTTACTCAGTTCCTATATTTCCTAAGAATATATAGTCATAAGCAAAGATGAATAACTTTAAAAAACCATAGCAAGAACTTAACATTCTATGCTTCTACTTATGATCAATCAACAAGCATCACCTTCAGAAACTGAGCAATCTAATGGTAGAATTGGAAAAAATGTGTTTAAATAAGATAGATTCATAGGTACACTAAAATATCATTTATGATCATGACATTCCATAACTTTGCAAATCATTTCATTTCTCCAGTACTAAGGGTCACATGTATAATCATGAATCAAAGGACTTTTTAGGGTTGTAATGTGGGCAAGGGTAAGGTGAGATGTATTTATGTAAAGTAGCATAAAAGCCATCAAAACTAGTGAAACAAGAAAAATACTCAATATAATCATCAAGTGCAAAAACTAACATTTAATCACAATTGTGTACATCAACTATGATGAGTGCAAAAACCATGTTTGCTAGCTTAAATTCAAGCTCTCACACCACAAACCACATCAAGCATATATCACCCACAAAAGTTGATCATAAACAAGACTTTATAACCTTAAGGGGTGATCCTTAAAAGAAAAATTCTACCTCATGTGATTATACTTAAGTCACCCATTCCATATAACTTTAGTAGGAGACATTAATCATAAATAACTTTACAAAATAGTTGCATTTCCTCCATGATAATTTTATTTACACATATATTATATTATATTATTTTCTTTCTTTCTTTATTTTTAGTTTTTTTCATACAAACATTGAAAGAAGCTATATCAACATGGGAGATTCATTGATAAGCCATAAAATAGCATCCCAATAATTATAACCATCCCACTCATATGCATACCCCATACCTAGAACTTTGTACATCCACAAAATAAAAAATCAACAAATGATCCACTAGCTTTATGGTTTGGGTAGGACATTTAGTTAAGTTTAAAAGCATGTAATGTGGTTAGTACAAAAAGAAAGGCTAATAAAACTCAAAGGGGCTTAACAATGGAAAGTTCATATCAATGGGTAGGCTATTTGGCTACAGTGGCTTGTAAAACAAATAGTGCCTAATCATTTTCATGTTAATGCATGTGATAAAAATGTGGTCTTGAATAGAAAATAAAAGCAAAGTTAGGATATAAATGTCATGAATGTCACATTTAAACAAAAGACAATGAAACTGATATGAATGTGTCAGCCTAATAAGGCTCAAAATCTCATTGGCTTGTGTCTACCACTAGTCACTACCCTTTTAAAGATAATGCACACTAACCAATCACAAGAGTAAAAGTACATGCTAAAGTTGCCATAGATTTTTTCAGTCAATTCACACTCTAATCATGACTATATAATCCTAGACGCAATAGAAAAACGAGAAAATGTTTGTGTTTGTTTGGTTTATTCTCTCTCTCTCATTTCGTTAAAAACTTAAAAACACGTAAAGAGAAACAAACTTAAAAACAAACTTATATGTAAGAAAGAAATGCATAAATGTAAAGAAAAAAATAAACATCCCTGAGGTTGCCTCCCAAGAAGTGCTTTTGTTTAGTGTTGCTAGCTCGACTCCTTATTTTCTCCTCAAGTGATACAATTATGATTTTCAAATGTCACATGAGCATCCTACATTTGAGGTTCTTCATAATAGGGCCTAAGTTGATGATCATCCACCTCCAACATCTCCCCTATCTTCAAAATCTCAATCTTTACTGAGTCTATGCACTTAAGAAAGATCTCGAAGGTCTCTTCAACCTTTTCTTCTTCATTCAATTTCTCTAACGTGCTAGGTAAAGGTAAAGAGTTATTCTTAATAATAATTTGGAACTCAATATTTACCTTCTAGCTAAAAGATGTATCCTTTTCTGTTTTGAGCTCCTTCTTCACTTTTTTCACACAAGCAATTCCTTAAGTAGTATTCTCAAGATTCTTAAGCTCCTCTTCACTCTGTAAGGTTTCTCCACTAATGTCCTCTAGGTATACCTCAGGTTGATATGACTGCTCCTCTTTGCTTTGTGAAGCTAAGCGGTCAAGAGTTTTCGTCATCTAACCCATTTGGCTTGCCAAGTTATGGAGGCTAGATTTCGTAACTTGCTGGAATTGCTGTACACTATATTGAAGCTATTGTCCACCCTGTTGAAGTTATTGTATACCCTGTTGAATTTGCAAACTATTAGTTTCACAAACATTAAATAATTCTTCTAGAGATGTACTTGAGTCTTAAAAAGAAGCTTCTAGTCTATACGAAAATTTTGAGCGTCCTGCAAACTATTAAGGAAGTAATTTTGGAGGTTATCCCAACCATAACTAAAGTTTATGTGATCACTCCAAATATAATTATAAGATTGAGAATATTAGTTATAAAAAAATTACTTTCATCCATAATTTTTTTAAATACACAAACAAATGTGAAAAGATAAAGAAATAAATGCAAAAGAAACTAATTGGAAACAAATTTATACAAAACACTAATTAAAATCAAGAATAGAAACTAAAACACTACACTCTCCAGCAACGATGCTAAAATTGACGTAGCACATTGTAGCACTACCTAAAATAAACTAGACCTATAACTCTAGCAGTGGTGAGTCTAGGTCGATCCTACAGAGAGTGTTCGATTAGCTTTTGAAATGAAAATAACTAGTGTTTAGGTTATGGGGGTTTTGGTTGATTTTTAAGTAAGAAAATAAAACAAAACAAAATAAACAAAAACAAATTAAACAAAACATGCAAAAATGATGAAAGTGATGAATTCGTTAGGGACCAGTTATTTAGTTTAATCTTGACCTATACCCAGTTGAACATACTTCATTGATTTGTTGTTCTCAAACCTTACCTAGCAAGTATTAATTATGGCTTAATGATAAGCTATATTAACCCGAGTTTTCCCTCAAGTTTTGTTTAATTAAGAGATGCTCGTTAATTAAACCTAACTACCAAATAACCTAGGATACAATATCTAGATTTAATTAGGCAATCGTATTATGAATTAGGAAAACCGATTAATTGAGGCAACAACCACGTACGCTTAGTTCATTTAACCTAGTTTTAGTTATCCTTAACAATTATGAACCATTAGTCATTACGAATGAATCTCAAATATAACAATTACGGATTATATTAAATTTTAGCAATTATTCTATATACGAACAATCAAAGGATAACGAGAAATATGATCATTCATACATAAAACCCAAATCCAAACGCAAAGGACAACCTAAACGATTCCTAAAGAGAGAAAGAACAAAAAAAATAATGAATGGAATGCTTAACCAGGTTTGTCGGTGTCGTTGTCACCTCTGAACTAGAGTCAAGTCTAGCCCTCTATAGGTCTCTCATGGTTGAGAGCTTCCATTGCCCTCTTCATTCTCCAGAAAGCTACAATCTTTTCCTAGCCAAAAACTTTAAAACATTCATAACCCTTGACCATCACATGTTCTGTCCATTTATATTAAAGATGTGGGATAGTTGTCCCTTTTCTCACACCTGTGAGTGACCAATCACGGGTGTGAGAGGTGTCTCACGCCCATGAGACACCATAGTGTGTATAGGCATGAGGGCTGAGAGTGTTCTTATACCTTGTTCTTCAATCTTCACTCTTCATATTCTTCATTTTCTTGTCTTCTTCTTGCTTTTAATCTTCTTCTTTTTGCTCCATGAAGATAAGTGAGTGTGAATCTTCAAAAAATGGACCAAATATAGTGCTTTCGACTCACTTTAGCTCCTTCGCGTCCAAATTGTGCCTAAAACCATATATGAATTAAAGTGAGTATCTTAAACATTTTCGTATTATTAATCACTAAGTTTTGTTGAATAAATATACAATCAATTAAGCACATATCAACTAAATATATTAAATATGACTCAAAATAAGCTAAAACATCAAGGTTACCTAATTTGTTTTCCTTTGTCAAGAAAGCTTATCATTCTTTAAGTGCATCATCTTAACACAATACCAATATTTAATATTCTTTTTTTACCCCTTTTGGATTACCTGTTTGCCTTTTCTCTATCCTTCTTAAAACCTTTATTGTTGTTTCAATTCTTTTTTAGATTTCTATAATTTCTTTCACATTTAAATGATTCAAATACCAATTCATAATGTCACCTTTTGATCTTTTCCTTTTCTTGGATATAAATTGATTGATTCATTCACTATTCCCTCTCCCTTTATGTCACTATAAGCTATCTTTAAGGAGATAAAGACGAATAACAAGAAATTCAATATTTGATAGATTAAGAAGGAATGTAAAAATTGCATCTGTAGTCCAATTAGTTGATTTACTATGTCCTACATCTTTATGATGTACACTTTAGCTACTATTGCTTCATCATACTTTACTGAAAGTCAACCTATGCATAAGTTAACATGTCTCAACCTTTAAAAATTTTGTTAACTTTTTCTTTAAAGTTACCATTAATCTCCTGACATTATTTTTAGTCAGTAAACTTCCTTTAAAGGATGGTAAAAAGGATTTCTTCACAACTATGATGCTTAGTATATTTGATTTTTTTGCACTTCGTGAAAGGACTTTTTTATTTATTCATTATCTCTTATTTCATATCCAAATCTACCAAAACTAGGGCTAACTCTACATCACTCTTTCAATCCACAAAATTAGTTTTTCCTTTTGGTCTTTCTCTAATCTACTAAGGTTTGGAAGTGGTGATTTGTACTATTTCACAACCTTCTTCTTCATCTCTTGAACTCTTTCTTACACTTTTTCTTTATCCTTCTTCTCTTACTTTTCATCCATAATAACTAATAGGTGTAAATTATAGTGTTTCTCTAGGTGTTAGAATGTCTTTGTAGTGTTTTCTTAAATCATAATCATGTGTTTAGCACTTAGTTTTATGTTCTTCCTAGTGTTTTTATGTGTTTTTGATAAGTGTGAACTGCATCGTGTTTTAGGGATTAGTTTGATATGTATTTAATGGTTAATTCAATTGTTTAGTAGTGTTTAGGTTAGAATTGTGTTTGTTAATTATTTATGTTTTAAGTGTTTTATAGGTTAGTACAAGTTTTTGAGCTTAATTATTATGTTTTTGAGTTACCTTGATGTGTTTGTAAGTGTTTCAGGGTCAACATCGAAGAATGCAGAAGTTTTAGAGACATTCAGGCCAAAACAGTGACCCACGATCATGGCACAACAGACTATGATCGTGACAAAAGCATTGGAGTTAGCCCACGATAGCCACGATTATGACAGAAGCCTAAGATGTGGCCTATGATTATGACCTGTGTCAAGCAGACGTGCAGACACTCAAAAACGTCAAGTTTTAAGGATGTTTTTGAACCTTTTGGACCCCAGAAAAACCTTAGGTCTGCTCAGAACACAAAATTTATTTAAAGAATAAGACAAAGAGGAGGAAGGAGCTTTTTACATCAACCACTTTCAAAGAAACCATAGAGAGAATTGTCGAGAGATAGAGAAAGATAAGAAGGAAGAGAGAAGTGGAGAAGAAGTAGACTTGATGTACTTCCTGGATCAGGAGTTTTTCGACGTCGCTGCCTCCCATCTTTGTTCAGATTGTATTTCTTGTTTATTTTCCATTTTTATTATTGTATAGAATTGAGAATAACAGTATGATGATAGGATTTTTGAATGTTGAGATGATCTAAACTCACATTCGGGGGTTTTATCTTTAATTTAATGAAATTTGATTGTTTGTATTTTTATTGGATCTATTGTGATTTAATTTCTATAATTGCATAATTCGGTGATAAACTGAGAGGGTAAATCAAATGAAAAATAATTAAATTGGGCTAATGAGAATTAGGTGATTTAATAGAATGAGAATTAAATCAAATCGGTAAATTGTGCAAAGAGAGATCTTGCATAGGTTCCCGACAGTTTTTGGACAACTTCAGATCTAATTAGTTTTTGGATAGATTGTTAATTGAGAGATTGCAATTCCCATAATATTTTTAGGGTTAATGGTTATAACTCGAGAGAGAGTAATCAATCCTAGTACTGCTTAGAACCAATAATCCACTAATTCAAAATCAATTAGGTTAGTATTAAAGATAGGTAAAATTCTCCTTTCTCTCAATTGGTAGTTCCTTATGTTGATTCTTGGGTGTGCGTTGCAATTGCTAATTTGTTAATATTTTCATGATTGATTCTTGAATTGATTTGCTTGATTGAGTTACATTCTTGTTTTAGTTTACATTTGAATTTCTATAATTTGTTTTGGCCTTAGATTTTAGGATTAGATTATACCTCCTCATGGGATCAACACCTTAGGTATTACGTGAACGACTCATGTGCTTGCAGATTATCGAGGTTAATTAATTAAAAGTTACGCACATCGAAAAACCATGATCAGTTTTATTTGATTGTTTGTTGTTGGAAGCAAGAGTTTGATCTTAATTTTATATTTCAAGGATTGTTTGATGTGTTTGGTGATGAGTGGAGATAGGAAAAAGTGAAGAAAAGATGAAGAAAAAGTTGGAGAAATATGTCTAGCACGATTGTGCATGGCCATGCATGATCGTGTATGAGGAAGCAACATATGCACAATCATACTAGAGGGTTAAAGCAGTGTCATAAACGACCATGCCTGGCTATACATGATCATGCAAGATGTTTTTCTAGGTCTAGAGTTTTTTTTATATTTTTGATGTTCCAGGGCTATTTTTAGAAGATAAACATGCAAAAAAGCTAAAAAAACCTTGGAAGACTTGATAGTATATAAAGAAGAGACAAACATAAGTTAACTACCGCAAAAACATAACAAGAAGAGACCGAAAAAAGAAAATTCTTAAGAACAAGGCTACAGATTTCCTAGCTCAAGGCAAAGAAGAGAAGACTTTAAGAGTCAATTCTCTACTCTTTTCTTATTTCCTTATTATTAATGGATATTAATGATGATTAAATTTCGATATATAGTTACATTTATGGATTGCTAAATTCCATTTTAGGAATTACTCTTGATTTATTTGTTGAACTTTACATTCTTAAATTAATGAAATATGCTTGTGATTTTTATTGATTTATATTTGGTGCGAATAGAGCGATTAGAATGGATCACTTATGTTGTGCTGCACAACAATATCTAGTTCCTTAATAGACCTATGAACATCAAATTAATAGGCAATTCAAGATCAATCTTAATTGTTTATTAGTTATCCATAGGATTGCTTCAAATCTATTTACACAATTACAAAGATTTTTAATAGATCGAGAGATCATAATTTAATTTATTTTTATTTTAGTTGGGATTACTTGAATAGATCTTAAGAAAGGGTAATAATAATCATAGTATTTCTAGGGATATGATTAAATTAAGAAGGTAAAGTGAAAAGAAATAAGGATAAAAGTAACCCCTAGTTTTCATTGTTGATCAATCAATCAAATTCACTGCTGCTTAATTCATTGTTTAGTTATTATTCATCTTATTGTTTACCTTAAACAAATTTTACAAGAATTTTTAGTTAACTACAATAATCCTAATGGGACAATATTTTTTATGTTATAAGATATGATTTGTATACTTGCAGTTAAGAAAATTTTTAATTTAAAACTTCAATAAGTTTTTAGCATCATTGTTAGGGATTTATTTTACAGCACCTACTATAGTTCAAGTTACTTTGCTTTAAGGACTGTAACACTTTTCTTGTATGAATGCAAGTGTAAGAACGTAAGATTTACAAGGAGTTTGAGCAAATTAAGAGACAAGTAAGTTTTTGACATCATTACGAGAGGGAGATTCAAAAAATGAGATGCCAAGATGCAATAGAAAGAATAATTGTAGCACCCCCTCACCGCAGGGTACGCACCGGGACCGCCGTGGGTCATTCCGGTACATATCCTATGGTAAGGGAGCGCTATGTGCGATTACTATAATTACTCCACATGGCATCATATCAATTTAAATACTTAAAACAGTAATTACAAATCATAAGATTTTTAAAACCGAATTCTTCCTCTTTTCATTGCTCAAAATCAACAGTTTATACAACATTAAACTGTACAATCT
>JANQAP020000256.1:5891848-5915007 GCA_026874005.2 Erythroxylum coriaceum
CTACTTTTCATCACTCTATATGGTTCACTTTCTACTCAAGTAGCCTAATCCAAGTTCAAGCATGCATTCAATCTAATTCTAACTAGCATGACCGAATCTCATGACAATATCCATCAGAATGATTCAAATGTGATTCTATTGCCGACACAAAGCACATGATAGGCCTAAACATGCATCCTATTTAACAAAATACGAACAATGCAATTGAGAAGGTCAATGTCACCTCCCCACACTTAAAGTTCACATTGTTCTCAATGTGAAACGTCAACCACCAAAAAAGGAAAAATGTCCTCAAACCAAACAAAAGAAATTGAAACAAACAAATGACATCAAATCAAACAAAAAATGGTAGCAAACCAAACAAAAGAAAATTACACGAAACCAAACAAAAAATGAAATTAAAACAAACAAAAGAAATAACAAATTTTAAAAGTAAAAGGGTAAGAAAAGCTTATTGAGATGATGGTGGCGATGGTGTTGGTGAAGGAGCATCAAAATTATTCCTCCGACAGAAATTGAGGAACCTCTTCTTCAAGTTGCGTTGCTCCTTGTGGACTTGCCGCATTTGGGTCTCGAACTCATTGAGTTAGGATGTCATTTGCTATTGGTTGGAGGCCATCTGGCCGAGAATTTTTAAAATCAGTCGACCTTCGCTGCTTCCTCTACTAGCTTCGGGACTGCTCGGGATGTGGAGGGTCAGGAAGCAGCTGTACTAGTGCCCTTCTTGTTCCTTACTGCAGTACGCGTATGTGGAACTCTAAAATCTTAAACGTCTCAAATACGTTATGTCAAACATATCGTGTGGCATTGTTCGCACCTCCCCCATATTAAGGTTCTAAAATCAGGCTAAAGCAGTAAGAAAATGAGACATTCCAAAATATGAACTCTTTTTATTTACCACACTCACTACTGATTGAAATTTTCTAAAAGGTGTGTTAATTTTAACTTTTTGATCCATACACCACAAAAAGAAAAATTCTTTGGCCGAGCATTTATTGCTTTCAGTTTTGTTAAACATAGTTAAACACATAAATTTGTGTAAAAATAAATGCTCGGCACTAAGGATGAAAAATTTTGGTGCATTCCGAGAGTCAGAGTTTTCTTCCCCAGTCAGAGTTTTCCAATAATCATCCCAATAAAAATCGTCATGATCATCTAAAACTTTAGTGTTTGGTAAATCAAAAAGACCACGCATGACAGTATAATCCAATTTGTAAATAGCACCGAATACCCTAAACTAGAAAGTGTTCATTTTAGTATTATATCGGACTGTGGTGAAAAACTCTATGGTCATCGTAGGGATACGTCATAAAAAACCTATTCCAACCTATGTTTGTAGCTAGTTGCTCTATTTTCTACCTCACTCTTATGGTTTCTAACAATTCAAAATCAAAATACCTAGAAGTGACTAGTTCTTTATCCCTAAGGTCACGGAAACACGTACCTTCTTCCTCTGAGTAAATTGGAAATGGAGAACAATAAGCTACCACTAAATCGCACTTACCTTCACCGAAGACTTCACGGTGCAATTCATCAGTCGGTTCAGTCAGTTTCTAAACCATCATCTTCCTTGGTGCCATTATAAGAAGAAAATCTATAAAAATAAGTGAAAGATGAGTGAAATTAAGTTTTAGAGAAAGAGAGCAAAATCTTACACAAATCCTTGTGTTTTTTAATGATTAATGCATGAAAAGATGAAAAGATTGTAAGATTAATGAAAAGAGATGAAGAAAATACCAAGAATTAGAGGAAAATGAAGAGTTTAAAGAGTGGGGGGAGAGAATTTCGTGGGTTAGAGAGAGAGGGAGTGAACTTTTAAAGAATGGGTGAAAGAAGAAAAGGGGAGGAAAAGTTAAATTTCCCTCCGGATGGAATTCCCACGTGGGAATTCCCACAATTCCCACGATCGTGGGAATCAATGTAATTCCCACGATCGATTCCCACGACTCCAAACCTTCTTCTAAGCTTAATATTAGTTCTCCATTATCCCACATCCTACAAAAGCATCAAATTATTATTATCATCAAGAATTTTGAAAAGAAAAAAAGTTGAAAGTCAAACAAAAACCAAATTAAACATTAATCAAACTCAATTCAAACACAATCCTAATTGAATACATCAAACAAACAACTAAACAAAGACAACCAAAAGAAACTAAACATGCTAAGTTAAGGTCATTAACTTGACCATTCCTTATATATTCATGAAAGAGCGGAAGATAGGAAAGAGATAACTTCCTTTTCTTGTGGATATGTCCCTCCATATTATAGCTTGCAGTGATGCCTATTGACCTTGAATGTTTTCCCCTTGTCATTTTCCAGCTCCAAAGCTCCATGGGGAAACACTTGAAGAATTTTGAAGGGCCCACTCCATCTTAACTTGAGCTTTCCGAGAAATAGTCGAAGTCTTGAATTAAACAAAAGTACCAAGTCTCCACTCTTGAATTCCTTCTTTTTGATGTGGCCACCATGCCACTTCTTAGCCCTTTCTTTATATAGCTTGGCATTTTTATAGGCATCATACCTTAACCTATCTAACTCGTCGAGGTGTAACAATCACTTTTCTCCTGCCAGCTTCTAATCCATGTTCAATTTCTTGATTGCCCAATACGCTCTATGCTCCAACTCCAATGGTAAATGGCACACCTTGTCATAAACAAGTCTATATGGTGTTGTGCCTATGAGGGTTTTGAAAGCTGTTCGATAAGCCCACAGTACGTCATCTAGCTTTAATGACCAATCTTTCCTTGAAATTACCACTGTCTTTTCCAAAATCTTTTTCAACCCTCTATTCACTGCCTCCACTTACCCACTAATTTAGGGGTGACACGGGGTAGCCACTCTATGATGAACATTATATCTTCTCAAAAAGTTCTCAAATAGTTTGTTGCAAAAATGACTCCCCCCATTGCTTATGATTGTTTTAGGCACCCCAAATCTAGTAAAAATCTTCTTAATAAACTTTTGAACTACCTTGCCATCATTGGTTAGGGTGGCGACTGCTTCAACCCATCTAGAAACATATTCAACTCCAACCAAAATAAAGGTGTTACCTTCAGAGGATGGGAATGATCCCATGAAGTCCAAACCCCATACATCAAATATCTCCACCTCCATTATGTTTGAAAGCAGCGTTTTATCTCTCTTTGATATGTTGCCCACTCTTTGACATCTATCACACTTGAGCACAAAATCTAAAGCATCCTTAAATAGAGTCGGCCAATAGAATTCACACTCCAAGATTCATGCGGCGGTCTTGTTAGCTCTATAATGCCCTGCATACAGTGAGCTATGACATTATATTAAGATTTCAGACATTTCATCTTCAATGACACACTTGCAAATTAAATTGTCAGCAGAAATCTTATAAAGTACAGATTCATCCCAAATATAACGAGAGCATTGAAATAGAAAACACTTCCTTTGTTGATATGACAGATTGGGATGGAAGAATACCACCTGAAAGGTAGTTTGCAATATCTGCAAACCAAGGAAGGAAAGGGTTATCTACCATCATTAAGGTCTTGTCAGGAAAACTTTTTGCAATTTCCTCTTCCACTTTATGATGTCCTCCTTCAAGTCTTGATAAATGGTCCGCTATGACATTTTTTGCTCCCTTCTTATCTTTAATTTCAATGTTAAACTCTTAGAGCAGAAGTACCCACCGGAAGAGCCTAGCCTTGGCGTCCTTCTTAACAAACAGGTAACGTAATGTTGCATGATATATGAAAACAATAACTTGTGAGCCTAAAAGATAAGAGTGAAATTTTTCACAAGTAAATACCACTGCAAGCAATTCCTTCTCAGTAGTTGTGTAATTCAACTGTGCTCCTGTCAACGTCTTACTTGCGTAATAGATAGTATGCAATCTCTTCTCCTTCCACTATCCAAGTACACACCTGACATTATGGTGGCTTGCGTCACATATAATCTCAAAAGGAAGAGACCAATCCAGTGATGTCAAAATTGGTTCTGTTATGAGTGCCTTCTTCAACCTGTTAAAAGAATTTAAACAGTCAGCATCAAAAACAAAAGGCACATCTTTAACCAATAGAAGAGTTAGGGGTCTAGCAATAAGGGAAAAATCTTTAATGAACCGTCTGTAGAACCCTGCATGATCAAGGAAAGCTCGAATACCCTTGATGTTGGTGGGAGGTGGTAACTTTTCAATTACTTATGTCCTAGCGCGATCTACTTCAATCCCCTTGTATGAAATCTTATAGCCTAATACAATTCCCTCTTGGACCATGAAATAACATTTCTCCCAATTTAAAACTAAATGAGACTCCTCACATCTTTTTGTTTAAGTTAAGCAAACAATGATCAAAAGAATCTCCAAAGACAGAAAAATCATCCATAAATACCTCCATAAAGTTTTCATTCATGTCTGCAAATCTGGCCATCATGCACCTTTGAAATGTAGTAGGTGCATTACATAAACCAAAAGGCATCCTTTGGTACGCAAAAGTTTCTTACAGACATATGAAAGTGGTCTTCTCTTGATCTTCCAGGTATATAAATATTTGATTGTACTCTGAATATCCATCAAGAAAGTAATAAAAAGAATGACTAGCCACTCCCTCAATCATTTAGTCCACAAAAGGTAAAGGAAAATGATCCTTTTTGGTGGCCAAATTTAGCTTCCTATAGTCAATACACACTCGCTAACCTGTGACAGTCCTAGTGGAAATCTTTTCTCCTTTTTCATTTTCTATCATCGTCATGTCACCCTACTTCGACACACACTGTAGTGGGCTCACCCACTCACTATCCAAAATGGGGTAAATAATCCCTGCATCCAGAAGTTTCACCACCTCCTTCATAACTTCTTGCATATTTGGATTTAACCTTCTTTATCTTTCTCTCAAGGTTCTACATCCCTCTTTTAGGTTAATCCTATGCATCGCCACATTGGGGCTAATCCCCTAATATCAGAAATTTGCCACCCTACAGCTCTCATCCTTTTCCTAATAATCTCCACCACTTTCTCTTCTTGCTCACAATTTAATTCATTGGAGATAATGATAAGTAAAGTGTGGTTCTTCCCTAAAAATGTATATCTCAAATAGGAAGGTAAAAGTTTAAGCTCTAAAATCAGAGATTTAACAGTAGAAGGTGGTATAACTGCACCAATTCTCTCTAATCTTTCTAACTCAACTTCCTCACATAAATCCTCTCCTTTACACTTTCATCTTTGTGTACTTCATTCACTTCATCGACTCCTTCTTTAATCTCCTTCACGCACTCATTTATGACATCAATTTTTATACACACATTACCATCCATCAGTTTCTTCGAAGATTTTGTCATATTAAACTCAACGTGTCCATCACCAATTCTCAACATAAGCATCCCTTCATGCACATCAACTAATGCCCTACCAGTATTCATAAAGGGCCTATCCAAAATTAATGGACAATTCTTATCAGCTTCAAAATCTAACACAACAAATTCAACAAGAATTATAAATTTGTCCATTTTTACCAATACGTCTTCTGCAACTCCAAATGGCCTTTTCATGGATTGATACGCAAATTGAATCAACAAGGATGTTGGTTTGACCTCTCCTAGTCCCAGTTTCTTGAAAATAGGCAAAGACATCAAATTGATACTTACACCTAAATCACATAAACATTTAGAAAATTCAAAATCACCAACAACACATGGAATAGTGAAACTTCCTGGATCTTGCTATTTCAAAGGCAATTGGCTTGAGATGATGGAACTGCAGTTTTTCATCAATGTTACCGTATGGTTGTCTTCCCAAGTACATTTGTGTGTAAGTATATCTTTCAAAATTTTCACATACTTAGGCATGCACTCTAAAACTTCCACCAATGACAAATTAATCTGTAGCTTCTTTAGTTTCTCTAAAAATTTGGAAAACTGAGTGTCCACCTGATGTTGTTTTACTCTCTATGGATATGGGAGTTTAGGCTTGTACGGTGGTGGTGGTACATACAACCTTCCTTCTTCCTTTTCTTCTTCTATCTCCTTACCTTTCTCTTTTTCTTGGCTGTCCCTTTTCACACTTGGCTCTTCCATATGCTTGCCATTTCGAAGTGTAATAGCTTTGAGTTGCTCCTTTGGAATGACCTTAGTATTGCTTGATAAGATACCTGCACTTTGAGAAAATAAAGCATCAGTAAGTTGACTTACCTGAACTCCAAGTTATGGTTCGACAAGGCACGGCTCTTCACGATCTGGTCAAATTTTGCTTCCATCCTATTTTGACTCTCCTCTTAGCTTGCAAAGATCCTCTTCTGATTCTCTTCTTGAGCTGCCGATTTGGAATCAAACAACTCTATAAACTTGTCCAACTTACTCTCCATCGCTCTAATTCGATCTTGTTAAAATCTCCGAGGTCCTTGTGGTCTCGCTTGGCCACCTGTATTGATATTACTCCAAGGAAAATTTGGATGGTTTTTCTATCCCGGGTTATAAGTATTAGAGTACGGGTTGTTACCTCACTATGGCTGGCCCATGTAACTTACTTTTTCAATACCAAGAGTTCCCAATAGGAAACACTCCACTGAGTCGTGGTTGTTCTACCCGTATAGCTCACATTGAACTTGCATCGCCTTCACTATAGAGGAGGATGCTCCTTGCATGTTGTTCGCCTGTTTCGTAAGAGTTATGATCTGAGCCTGTAAAGCAGTAACAAGTCAATGGGTATTATACTTTTTTGTTCTTTCTGCCTTTGTCTACTCCTCTCGCTCGACCACATGCAACTGTTGCTTGCCAGCTCTTCTAAGAAATCGTAAGCTGCTTTCACAGTCTTCCTCATTAATGAACCTCCAGCTGCTGCATCAATGGTTCCTCTAGTGCTCGGATTCTCTCCATTGTAGAATGTCTGAAGCAGTTACTCTCTCGGAAGGTTGTAATGGGGACAGCTTCTCTGCAATTCTTTAAATCTCTCCCAAGATTCATAGAGAGATTCCTCGTCGTTCTGTTAGAAATTTGTAATCTCCTTGATAATCCTAGTTGTCTTCGTCAATGGGAAATACTTGGCGAGGAATGCTTGGGCAAGTTGCTTCCAAGTCGTAATCTGGCCAAATTCAGTGAGTTGTACCATGTGTTGAAAGATCAACAGTCTCAACTTCACTGCATCATTGGACGTTCTGTTGAAATGGAAAGTGTCACAGATCTCTAAAAAATTTGCAATATGGGCATTCAGATCCTCATTAGATAACCCGTAGAACTGCACAGTATTTTGTAGAATGTTGAGGAGCGTCGGATTTATTTCGAAATTATTCGCTTGAACCACTAGTCTCGCCACTCCTTGAGGACTAAATCCTGACCTCATGAAATCCATCAGAGTCCTCTCTGGTCCTCCTTACTCTCCTTCTTCAACCATATCTTGTTGTGAAAAGTTTAGATGCTTTGCCTTTCTCAACTCTCTTTCATACCTCTTGATGTCGAAAAATTCGTCTTCACTAACTTCTTTCGTTCTTTGCGTGCTCCTTGTGTTCATGCACTTGCAATTACACAAAGAAAAGTATCAAAATTCTTAAATCAAAGTAATCTAAATTAATCAAGATGCTAAAAAATCAACCCCTGGCAACGGCGTCAAAAACTTGTTCGCGTAACTATGTAACACAAGCTACTCGTTTTACTCTCAAAAGTCACAAGTGAATAGGTCGTGACTTGTAGTTAAAAAACAAATATCGATCTCACAGGGATTGATGCCCAGACACCACTTAATTCAAACAAAACTTCGTTTAAGAAACGAAATTTTTTAATGCAAATAATCTGAAAAATTAAATTAAAATTAAAAGACTAATAACGAACACTAAACAGTACCAAAATGCAGAAAAATCAGAATTCAAAAATCTAAAGACTATAGATTAGTTTTTTCCTATTTTGTCTCCCTCCTTTTTTATTAATCGAATTATGTCTCACCTAAGATTTTCGAATATATTAATTACCCTCTCTAAATGTATAATTAATTGTCCCTAATCGAATTAAAGGGAATCAATTGAACGATCTGTCAACCTATCCAATGACTCCACCAATTCAACTAGTTATTAAACTATCATATGGGTGATCAATTGAATTCATCGAGATCTCTCTTCTAACTAATCAATTAACGTGATGATTGTATGTCTATAGGTTACCAACTCTCGTTATACAATCCTACACAAACAATCTTACTCTCTCTCTCAATTTGTTGCAAGATAACAAATAAAATCAACAATCATTAAAGACACTTTCATTCAATTCAATAAAATAGGAGTTCTAACAAAATAGTTCAAAAGCAATACCTAAACTAACTTAGCCAATCATGGTCTCCATAACATCATCAACACACAAATAATCCATCTTACAAAGATTAGAAGAAAGAAAAACAAAAAAAATTGGATAAAAGGAACTTCTTCTCTTCTTTGCCAAAATCTAGAATTTTGGATGTTGATTTGCTATTTTCTCCAATTTTGATGATAATCCTTGACTTCAATCCTTCCTCAAGGCTAGAAACTTGTGTTCTTCACTCAAAGATGGTGTTTCTACAAAAGGGTTTCGTCTGCCTTTGATGATGGAGGCTTAATTATCTTTTAATAGTCTAAAAATCCTAAGTTTAATGAAGCCCCACATAATGACTCGGATTATAATTCCCACGATCGTAGGAATTGGCATGATTCCCATGATCGTGCAAATTTGCCATAGATAGACTCCTCTTTCCTTCTCCTCTTTGATCTCTAGCTTAATCTCCAAGTTGCTCTATCTTCCTTCCTACATAAAAATAGTCAATTCTTACCCTAAATTAACATCAAACATAAAAAAAAAACAACAATAGAAATCAAACTAAATGAAAACATACAAAATAAATCCTAAACTATAACAATAATCAACAATTAGGCAAGAAACACATGCCAATTACTTAGAAAAATATAAACTAATGCACAACTATCAGAAAACCAAGTTACCAAGAAACATAGGAGATGGAAACTTAGATGAGTTAACCTCCAAGCAAAGGAAGTCAGTGGAGTTGTGTCATGCAAGGACACCTTATACATTTAGGAGCGAGAAATAGCTAAAAACTAAGTATACTAAATTCTCATTTAGTAGCCAACAATGAAGATATGGGAATGGGAATGCAATTTGCATTCCTAACTTTTAGTTGTTTTGTCATCGAGAATAGATAAGATAGGGAATGACAAAACTGAAATGAATTTTAAATAATCCAGGACTTTTATTCCTAAGGGGAGTGTGGATATACGTAGGAATGAAAAATCTAGAATAAGAGATAAAGATATTATTAGAATATTATCAAGTTGTTATCCAAATATTATCAAGATATTGATCCTGATATATGCTTATTTGATTGTTTAATTATTTCATAACACTTAGAGATTAATGACATGAAATTGCTTAAGATACTCACATTGACTCATATGTGATTTTAGGCACAATTTAGAAGCAAAGAAGTTAAAGTGAGTCGAAAGTACAATATTTGGGCCATTTTTCGAAGAAGCATACTTGTCTTTATGGAGTAAGAAGAAGAAAATAAAGACAAGAAAAATGAAAACACAAATAAGATGAATCAAAGTGGCTCATGGTGGTGCATGTTTTATGCAAGGTGTACGTGATTTTAATGGCATCCATGCAAGATAGCATATTTAATAGATAACATAATTAATGGAAAGCACATGTGAGTGACGTGAATAGGCAACACCAAAACAATGGATCAAAACGCAAAAGGAAAGAAGCTGAAGGTGAGCAAAACGACACTACAGCAAATGAAGCAAAACATGCAAGCAGCGTGTATGTTGCATGTAACAGTTGGACCAAAACGACAGTCCAACCAACTAGGAGGCGAAGTAGGAAACGACAATGGAAGCATGAAAATAAAAACACAGCGCAAATGGGAAGCCAAAATAGATGAAACGTAGATGTTTGGCAAGCAGCAAAAGCGCAAACAACGTCTGCGTTTCATGGAGACGTTATAAACGCAAATGTTTAGCAAGAGTTTTAAGGCTACCTGGAAATAAAGAGAGAGTAGTAGGGTGGACCAAGAATTAATTAGAAAAAGAAAGTAGCGTAGGACAAGAGAGGGGAGGCGCAATACAGAGAACCGTGGGTGTTATTCGGCTGGGGGTTATTCAACGGGGGTTGAAGCATTTTTTTAGAAGAGACCCATAAAGGGCTAGATATTTTGTTGTCAGTTCGGAAACGATATCGACGTCATCAACTTGGGTTAACTATATTTCATAGTTTTTATTGTTTCTTTCTCTCTTTAGAAATAGATTGTGTTATCTTATGTTAATTGATTTGAGTTTTGTGTATAGATAATCGTATTCTCGTTATTGTTCAATTATTTGTGTATAAACTTATTGGGTATTGTGAAAAGATGATTTGAATGCGTTCATTGGATTGTTTATTTACAAACCCATTGTTAGAATTTCGATATAATCCGTAATTATTATATTTGAAATTTATGTATAGCAACTAATGATTCGTAATCATTAGATATAACATAATCTAGGTTAAATGACACATTGTATGTGGCTGTTGTCTTTATTAATCGGTTTTCTTAATTCGTAACGCGACTACCAGATTGAATCTAGAAATCGTATCGTATCTTATTTAGTAGTTAGGTTTGATTAATGATCATATCTTGATTAAACACTATCTAAGGGAAAACTCGGGTTAATTATTAACCCAAGATTAATTGCTAAGAGAGGTTTGAGAACAAAAAATCAATGAAATATGTTTAATTAGGGTGTAGACCGAGATTGAACCAAAAACTCAAAGAACTGAGTCCCTACCGAATTCCCTACTATTATCATTTTTATATGTTTTCTTTAAATTGCTTTTGTTAGTTATTTTAGCTTTATTTTATTTTCTTATTTCTAAAACCAAAACCTTCTTAAACCTAAACATTGATTAATTTAAGTTCAGTAACTTTACACACATTTTATGTGGGATCGACCTAAATTCACCACTATTATAGTAGTAGTCTAGTTTATTTTAACTAGTGTAACAATGCATTGTCAGATCCTTATCAGAATATTATCATTAAAATTATTCATAATTATTTAAAAATTAATAATTTATTTAATCATCATCATCATTATCAACACCCAGTGAAAATCCTGCACCAACACAAGGTATAGGAAGATACGCAGCTTTATCCCTATCAGTAAAGAGGTTGTTTTCAATATACTCATATGCAAATGTCACATGAAGATTGAAAAAAACTGGACCCTTAATGATTAATTTATTTAATCATTAAAAATAATTTTAATTATTTATTTATTAAATAAAAATTTTATTAATTAATAATAATATAAATATTTAATTAATTATTTACAAAATCAATCACTTAATAATTAAACATAAGTAAAAAAATTTCATTACTATTCTTAATATTTGATACCAAACACAGTTATAACTATTAACTTCTATAATTTCATTCCTAATGCTTGCATATTAAACACACTTAATCAGTAATTATATTCCCTTTCCGATTCTCACTTTTTATTCTTATTCATATCTTTTCATTTCGATTCCTTCGTTACTGGTTACTAAACTAGACCTTAGGTTATACCGTATGGTGATGTTGGTCCTCAACATAACAAAGCCCACTTTACACTTTTCAATAATAATAAAAAATCTTAAAACACTGGAAATTAAAATCTTGCAAATATTAGGTCTCGTTTAGTAACCGGTAATGAAGAGGTGGGAATAAGAATGCAACTTGTATTCCTAACTTTTAGTTATTTGATTACACGATAAGCGATAAAATAGGGAATAATAAAATTAGAATGAATCTTATTCTCACAATGATATTATTCTCACAGGGAGAATAATCCTAGGCTTATATTCTCATAGGGAGGTGTAGGTATACGATGGAATGAAAAATTGAGAATAAGGGATAAAGATATTATTAAAATATTATCAAGTTATCAAAATATTATCAAGATATTGATTCTTATTAGAATATTATCATCAAACTTATCTTTTATATTAATTTTTTAATAATTATTTTATTTTGTTTTATTAATACTTTTATTCTCATCATAAAAATTATTCATACTTATCTAAAAGTTAATAATTTTATAATTCATTAAAAATTTTATTAATTGTTTATAAAATATAAAATATTATAATTAACTATGTAAAAAATTATATAATAACTAAATATAAGCAAAAAAATCAAACACTAATACAACTATTAACTTCTATAATCTTGTTTCTAATGCTTGTATATCAAACAAGCATAATCAGTAATTTTATTTTTAATATAACTACTAACTTATATAAACTCATTCCTAGTACTTATATACCAAACAAGCATAATCAATAATTTTAGTTTTATCTTGATTCTAACTTTTTATTTTCATTCCTATATTTTTATTTCGATTCTTTCGTTACTGATTACTATACGAAACCCTGTAGTAATAGTAAGAGAAGGAAAAAGATTTATTAGGCAAGACTAGACTTGACATATTTTCAGATCTGATGTATATTTAATTTTTAAATGAACCGTGTTTTATTTTTAAAAAATAAATGAAGAAAGAAGAAAAAACTGTCGGGGCAGTTGTTTGGGATATTAAGGAGCATGGGCTGAACGAACAACAGCTTAACGGGCCTAATATAGAGGACTCGCATTGTGCTTTTGAAACCAGTAAACCCTAGTCGTGTATCTCCAAGCCTTCGATATCATTTTTACTTCTTCGGTGTCTCTTCTGCAGCTACGATTCTTACCCTTTGCAACCAACAGTACAATTACAATTTGCCCAATTCACAGATCACCTTCAAACCCTACATTGGTTACCCAACGGCAATCATGGCCACCAACTACGACTACGACGACGCTCCCGCCAGCTACAACGATCAGGCCACCGGCCTCGGCTACGACCCCAATTTCGTGCCTGACTCGGTGAAGTCGTTCGTAATGCATCTATACCGCCACATTAGAGAGAAGAACGTGTATGAGATTCACCAGATGTACGAGACCTCATTCCTGACCCTCTCCGACCGTCTCTTCAAGGACACACCTTGGCCCTCCGTCGACGCCGTCGCTCACCACGTCGACAACGATCATGTTTTCTGTCTCCTTTACCGCGAGATGTGGTTTCGTCACCTCTACGCTCGTCTCTCTCCTACGCTTAATCAGAGGATTGACAGCTGGGATAACTATTGTAGTTTATTCGAGGTAATTTTAATTTTGAATCTGCGAGTTGGTTGCTTGAACTGTATTTTTGATGTTTATCTCCGTTTCTGTGTATGCCTTTTGGCGTTGTTATTGTAGGTAGTGCTGCATGGAGTGGTGAATATGCAGTTGCCCAATCAGTGGTTGTGGGACATGGTGGATGAGTTTGTTTACCAGTTTCAGAGCTTTTGTCAGTATAGGGCTAAGATGAAGAACAAAACTGAACAGGAAATTGCCCTTTTGAGGCAATTTGACCAGGTACAGGTTGCTCTACATTAAATTGCCATTTTGTACCATTTTGTCGTTTTAATTTCGTGATTGTGAAAGAAAGACAATAAATTTATCGTACTTGTTTCTTTGACAATTGAACCACCGCATTATTGCAATAGCAAGACAACTATTCAAACTGCACAAGTGATATACGCTGTGTTTTTATGTTTTTTTGTCATTGGATTCATAAGAATTATGCTTATTGGAATATTTTGATTTCAGGCTTGGAATGTCTACGGAGTGCTCAACTTCTTGCAAGCACTGGTGGAGAAATCAATGATCATTCAGATTTTGGAGCAGGAGAAAGAAGGTCTTGAACAGTTCACTGCAACAGATGGGTATGATTACAGTGGTGGGAGTAACGTCTTGAAGGTGTTGGGATATTTCAGCATGATTGGTTTGTTGAGGGTTCATTGCCTCTTAGGGGACTATAATACTGGCTTGAAGTGCTTAAAACCGATTGACATTAGTCAACAAGGAGTTTACACCATTGTCATAGGAAGCCACATTACGACAATATACCATTATGGGTTTGCCAATCTAATGCTGCGAAGGTATAACTGCTTATTCATTGGAATACTATTCCATTTTTCACATATTTTACATATTAACTTTTCAATAGCTTTGAATGATGTTTGCGTTCCTATTATTCCTCTTATTTGGACTCTCCATTAGAATGAGTATATAGTTTGGTAACTATATTTTACATTCACAATCTATAATGTTCCTATTATTCCTCTTATTAAGACTCTCCATCCGAGTGACAAAATAGTTTGCTAGTTATATTTTACATTCACAATCTGTAATTTGTACTTCTTCTATTTACCTAAACTTTGGGCATTTGGCTAGCTTAGTAATTTCTTTTGAATGAATGAGCTAAACATCATTGTATTTTAGTTTCTATTTCCCAAATGTTAGAGTATCTTATATTGACTAAACATGAAAATATTAAAGGGTTTATAAGTGGTAAGGGTCAACTATTCAAATGACTAGTTTTAGTCATTTTGGCAATGGTTGACTCAAATTTAATGCTTGTTAATGGGCTCTACACTCTAGTCATATTAAAAATTTTACTGTAGTATCAGAGTAGGTTTGGTTCGGATTGTTAATTTCCTGGTTGTTCGTCTGGATGTCCAATCCTAGGGGCCCGATCTGGTTACTGCTGCATTTATTTTAAGTGCCAACTGGATGTTCAGTTCCAGTTGCACTTGAAGGGGGTGTTAGAGTATCCCATATTGACTAAACATGAAAATGTTAAAGGATTTACAAGTAATAAAGGCCAACTATCCAAATGACTAGTTCTAGTCATTTTAGCAATGATTGACCAAAGCCTAATTCTTGTTAATGTGCTCTGCACTCTACCTATATTAAAAATTCTAATATGGTATCACAACAAGTTTGGTTCGGATTATTAATTTTTTGGTTGTTCGTCTGGATGTCCATATTAAAATTTTTAATATGGGTTAAGTGTAGAATTCATTAACAAAAATTGGACTTGGGTCAACTATTGTCAAAATGACTAGAACTAATCATTTGGATAGTTGACCCTTACTACTTATAAACTCTTTAACATTTTTATGTTTAGTCAATATGAGATACTCTAACATTCCCTTTCACGTGCAAGTGGGACTGGACATCCAATTATCACTTGAAATAAACGCAGTGGTAATCAGATCGGGCCTCTGGGACTAGACATCCGGGCGGACAACTGAGAAATTAATAATCCAGACCAAACCAACTCTAATATTATATTAGAATTTTTAATATGGGTAAAGTGTAGAGCCTATTAACAAAAATATGGGATACTCTAACACCAAATATCTCGAGGTTTAGTTTGATTTAGTTACGTCTCATACTAACTTTCTTTTAAAACTAGTTATACATTTCAAAAAGAAATCATTGAACGACACAAAATGAAGTGGAAATTGATTTTTTGGTATGTTAATCTGCTTCTGTGGGGTTGTTTTGTTATATTTTCATTCTTATTCATCTTGTTCTTGTTGTACATCCAAGTGTGGTTTTGATGTTATTACTTAGTGCTAGGGATGGCAACTGGGCCCACCCTGCCTTGAAGTCAACAGGCCAGGCAGGTTGACTGGGCATCGGGCCCAGTTTTTGAAAAATCAGGCCTTGAGCTCGATATGCCCAGGCTCAGCTCAGCCCTAGACCAACCCCTATAAGCAAAACAATGTCGTTTTGCATTTTTAATTTATAAAAAATTTGAGTGGGCCCAGTTAGGTTCGGGCTTGGGCTTGCTGTCTTGGACCTCGCTTGGACCTCAACAGAAGGGCTTGGGCCTGGGTAGGCCTGGCTTTGACTTGGCTCATTGCCATCCCTACTTAGTGCTTTCACATAGACATCTTAGGGATAATTAAGTCCCCTCTGCATCTCTCTTGCAATGTACATTATAGTAAAATAATGAATCCATTTGGTGGAAATTTTATTAAACTAATCCCCATATTAGGCAAAACATTTTTCCTACAAATAAGTGAGTGCAGGTGACCTGTTAGGCTCCCTCTTTGTACCTTGTTCCTTGTTTCCGAATTTTTTCCTAACTCAAGAAGGGAACTTAATTCTATGTTCATTGTTCTTTGTTCTTGATTCTATGTTAATGCTCAGCATAAAACGCGCTGTATTCCGATTAACAAGTTCTGTAATTTGTTTCTTTGAGAACATTCTCGTGTGTCTTTATTTCTTCTCCATTTTTGAGCTTTTCAAACATCATAAATTTTTTGAAGGTACGTGGATGCTATTCGTGAATTCAATAAAATTCTCTTGTACATTTACAAGACTAAGCAGTATCATCAGAAGTCTCCTCAGTATGAGCAGATACTTAAGAAGAATGAGCAAATGTATGCCTTACTGGCAATTTGTCTTTCACTTTGCCCTCAAGTGAAGCTTATAGAAGAGACTGTGAACTCACAATTGCGAGAGAAGTATGGAGAAAAGATGATCAGAATGCAAAGATATGATGATGAGGCTTTTGCTATTTATGATGAGCTCTTTTCATATGCATGCCCCAAGTTCATTACTCCCTCTGCTCCTAGTTTTGAAGAGCCTCTGGTGAATTACAACCAGGTATATACTACCATCTCAAATGTGCAAAATTACCATGGAAAGTTATGATAAGAAGCTTATAACTCAGCATATTCCCTTACCGTTTCCCTTTCATATTTTTCTGCTAATATTTGAAGAACATCTGTGTTAAGATTCCTTCCTGCAAGAAAATAGTGATTGAGCATCAATTTCTTTATAAGTTATGATATTCTCTTTCTAATAGATTTGTTTTTAAAGTTAAAAATCTTGTGAAAGTTTAATAAATTGTTTTTTGTAATACCATATTTGGAATTTCTTTTCAGTTTTCTCGATTAATGATGTAATATGTTAAGCTGGTTCGCAGGTTTGTTTGACAATCATATCTGCCTAATTTTCATCTTCCCAATGTTACGCACCTGAATTGTATGTAACCCTTTTTAATATCATTTTCGTATCACATTTAGGATGCATATAGATTGCAGTTGAAGCTCTTTCTATATGAAGTGAAACAACAACAGTTGCTAGCAGGAGTTAGGACTTTTTTGAGAGTTTTCTCCACTATCTCTCTGGGGAAGCTTGCTGACTACATGGAGGTGGACGAACCTACTCTGAGGTTACCTTTTATAATCTATACTATCAAGAGATAATGTCCTTGTTCGAATATTTTTATAGAATGATATTATGAGCTTTACATATGTTGCCCATTGCAGAACCATCCTGATGACTTACAAGCACAAGACTCATGCTGTTGATTCTGAGCGGAAGATTATTTCTAATGCTGATGTTGATTTCTACATTGATGATGTATGCATTGTTTTCATTAATTAATAACTTGTCAAAAGCTTATTTTAGGATCTTTCTGACAGTTCTCGATTTTTTCGAGACTGATGCTTCGAACAATTGCTATTGATTTCTTTAACATTAACTTTCAAAATGAGCAGCCTTCTTGTAATGACAAACATTGTTGTCTTTTGTTGGCCGACCCGTTGACTTTCTTTATTGGCAATGCTTTATTAGCAACAATTTATGCACGTAATTAAAGTGTCAATTCATGGTAAATGTGGCCGACTGTCATTGACCTCTGAATTATATTCATGATGTGCATATGTTACATTTATATGTGTACGGATCATAGTAACTTTTGTTAATTGAGATTTAATGGAAACATTCCTGGTCTTTGTGCTGACGTGAGCTTCTGTTGCTACAGGACATGATTCATGTTGTTGAATCCAAAACAGTGAAACGTTATGGTGACTACTTTTTGCGGCAAATTGTTAAGGTATGCCTTTTACTCAGTTAAGTATTATCCTTTTTGTTTTATTTTTAGTTCAACCGTGTACCGCCTACATGTGCAATCTTCCTTATTTAAACAGCTTGAAGGTGTGATAAATGATATGGATCGGATACAGCTGGACTGAGGCACAGAACATTTATAGAAGTATGCCAAAGCCTCTTGATGTTCCTTAAATTAACAGATTTTGTTTTTCTATTGGCTGTTTCCTCTTGTTATGTCAATCGAATTAGTTAAACCAATTTAGCATTGGTCATAACAGCGAGCTATGAACTTGGCTATTTTAGAATGTTAAAATCTCTTGCTTTTCTGTTCAGCTATGTTTCTTACTAGGAAAAGTTACAAAATGTCTTTTTATTTTCATAATATATCATAACTTTCTTATTTTTTTAAATTATTTACCATAATCACTCTTGATGGATGTGATGATTATTCTTTTTTCATTTTGAATTCTATACTTTTTGTCAAAAGCATAAAGTATTCAATCTTTATTAGTAAACAAAAATTCCTTTAATGTACCTATTAAAATTATCAAATGACAAATGCATTGTGTTATTTCCTAGATTACACTTTATATGGTTTAAAGAAATTCATGGTCTAGAACATATTATCAAACTTTTGCTATTGAACAAACTTTTTATTTGTTTACTATATGTTTATTTGTTTCTATTTATATTTTATTTTTATTTGCAAATTCAGTATTTTTTTGTTTAAATTTTTAGTTTTGATTTTTTTAGCTTTTATAACTTATGAAAATTATAAAAATTATAAAAGTGGTTTTGGTTTTTGTTTTTGTTTTTATAATATAATTTATTATTAATTAAATATATTATTTAATTATTCAATATTAATTATTAATAAAATTATGAATATTTTAATTTAAAATTTTCAAAATATATAAATTTAAAATAACAATTTAAAATATATGTTCAAAATAAATATCAATTTATGAATAAATTTAATTATTTAAATATTTATTTTAATAAAAAAATTTTCTAATCATTTGTCAATAAATATTACATAAAAGATTAAATTTTTTTTAATTCATGCTCTTAGGGTATTAATCAATCCCATATACAAGCTTTGCAATTTATTTTTTATAGACTCAGTTGATTAAACTCTTGTTTAAATATTTGGAATTGATCCGAAAACTCAAAACCAAGTGATTGTACAATCCTGAAATATACATCAAGAAATGGGTAGGCACTAATAGATAGGGGTGGCAAAAAAATCACAACCCAATCCAGCCCAGCTTAAAGTCAACCGGGTTAGACCGAATTGACTAGGCTTTGTAATGGGCTCAAGCTGGGCTGAATTTTGAAATTATTTTTTAAAATTAAAAAATAAATTTAATCCATCTCAAATTAGGGCATAAAGTTTGGGTCCGAATGAGGTTTGACCTAGCCTAATTCATTGCCACACATACTAGTGGAGTCTGGCGCCGGCTATTTATGCTTGCATAGAAATAATACCAACACCCTCATCTAATGCACAAGAAACCTGTGACAGAAGCAAGAGGAACACATTTTGATACAGAAACAACTGATAGAAATAATCATTTAGTTTTATATTATTTGTTGCGTTCTGATTAGGCCTAGGTGATGCTAAATACCTGAATCTAAGTGCTAAAATCCATTCTATGGTACTGCTGGAGCTTTATAGGGTTTACAATCTCATAGTTTGGTGGTCAAATGGTGATTGATAACTTCAAATCTTTCTATTCTATAGTTAGAAAGGAAAATGATTCAATGTATAATAAATACTAATTTTGCTAAATTACAAAATTTTTTATATTCTAATTACTTATGACTTACGATCACCATAAGTTCTTTGTAATTCTTACAATTACGTAAATGTTAGATTTTATATATTAAATTAAATGAATTGCAAGACCAAAAGATATTGAAAGATCAAAAGAAAAAGAAATCTTTTGATTTATAAAGCCTTCATGTCTTGAAGTCAATCAAGTATAATCTTCTAATCCTTATCTATTAAGGCTATATTCAGCCTTCCAATAAATGTTCCATTTCCATCTAATTTGGTCCAAATATTGTTTGTCTCCCTTACATGCAGACAGTTTGTTGTTGCTATTTTTTTTTCCAAATATTGTCTCTCTCCCTTGCATGGTTTCCTTGTCATTTCTTCTTTTGCTATAACATTTGTACTTGATTTTGATCAAAAGTTTTGTTTGGCCTAATTGTAGAGGACTTATCTTTGTAGAACTATAAGTTTAAGTATTATTATGTGTTAAATTTTTATCAAAGTGTATCTATACATGTAAATGTCTATGGATAACTTATATAATCATATATGTTGATTGTTTCAAATAGATGAGCATATTCTTTTAACAGAGATTTCTAATCCAATACCGGACATTATACCAATGGAAACTTCTAATTTTAATTTGATATGAAATAAAGAAACAATTTGTGTTAAAGGATTCAGTTCATTGTGAAGCAATGTTTGGAGTCACTTTAACAAGTCTATATCAATCAACGAAATAGAAAAGGTTAAATGTAAATATTGTCACAAAAATGTTAGCTAGGAGTTTAAAAGGGGGAATCTCTCGTTTGAAGAGACATATGAAGTCCTGCAACAGAAGAAAGATTATATCAAGAGGCCAAACATTTTAACCCTAATTTATTGAGAGGGAAGAGTGAAATTATTGCTACAACTTATGACAAAAACAAATCAAAGTTTTTACTAACTAGTACAATCGTTGGTGATGAACAACCACTTTTTACAGTTGATAGCAAAAAATTTAGGATGTTTGTTACCTCATACAATCAACCTTTAAGATCCTAACTCAACTTACCTTGAAAAAAGAAAATTTCAAGATATAAGAGGATCAAAAGAAAGAAATATTAAAGAAGTTGTCAAGTATTAACATATGAGTTGCCATCAGATCAAACATGTGGGTAGCTAACAATCAAAAGAAGGGTTATAAGGCGCTAATGACACAATACATTGACAATGACTATCGATTATCTTGATCACACAACTACCTCTATATAGTTCATATTACATCCAATAACTACCGATTGAATGACACATGATTAAATAAGTCATAAGTAGTATCAAAATATAACAATCCCTATACAAGATAACCTTAGAGATCTCAAGTCAAAGGATCACTCATATAATTATCACAATGAGAATTTCTATAGACATACAAGTAATGTTCCAAATGGATTTCATATATCGAGTAAGTTCAGTGAACTTGTTCTCTAATAAGCACTTACACGTTAATTTAAGTATTTCCATACTTTATGGTTCGCATAGGGTAACGGTAATAGGAATGAAAATGAATATAGTAAGGAATGAGAATAGATATTATCATTATAATTATAATGATTGATTAAGAAGAAGGAATGATTACCATTACTATTGATAGTAGTTGGTTTGTAAAAAATATTGAGAAATAAAAATGTATTATATTTTAATTAATTATATTGTAACTAATTAATTATTTATTTTTAATTAATTAATTATAATGAAATTAATTAATAATAATAATATTTTAATTAATTATAATGTATTTAATTAATTACAATATATTAATTAATTAAAATATTGTAATTAATGAATTAATTATATTTTAATTAATTATATTGTAACTAATTAATTATTTATTTTTAATTAATTATAATGTAATTAATTAATAATAATAATTTAATTAATTATATTGTAATTAATTCATTACAATATTTTAATTAATCAATGAATTATATTTTAATTAATTATATTGTAACTAATTAATTAACTATTTTAATTTATTATAATGTAATTAATTAATAATAATATTTTAATTAATTATATTGTAATTAATTATATTTTAATTAATTAATTAATTGCAATATTTTAATTAGTGAATTATATTTTAATTAATTATATTGTAATTAATTATTTTTATTTATTTAATTAATTGATTATATTTTAATTAATTAATTGATTATATTTTATTTAATTAATTGATTATATTTTGATCAATTAATTTAATTTAATTTATTTTATTAATAGTATTTAATTAATTATTATTAAAAATACTTTTAAAAAAAGAGCCACTATTAAAGAATGAGTGTCCTTCCTCTACTAAATGGAAGGTATGGAGGATTCCTCAAAAGTGGGATGTCCAACTATTGCCTCTATAATGATAATCAACAACAACCACTCACTTTTTATTCCTTACCCATTAACTTCTTCCCAAACCCATCAACCAAGCACCCTTTAGTCTATAAGATTAACTACGTTCTTCATAAGAAAAAACATAACGTGTGATAGCTTTTTTATGTTATATTAATATTCAATCTTAATAGAATAATGAATATGAAGAATTTAGGGATAATACATAAATGCAATATCATTATAATTTCATTTGCAATATATAACTATCTCATGGACTTTATCATATATATCTAAACATGTATAAGATAAAAAATGCCTTTAAATAATTGTCATTAAACTACAACTAAAGAGATTAGTTATAGGATATAAACTAACAGTATGTTTGTCCTACATTGGTGAGTATAAACCATTTTTTATTCTTTATTATGAGAGAAGTGTTTGCTACGACTTAAGTAGCTTGTCTGTCGGTCCTTTGTAAAGGACCTGGGTTAACTTCACGCAAGTGCCGCTAGCCTACCTGGTTAGGTCCAGGTCTAGTGTAGTGCGAGTCATTGATTTAAGTTGGGTTATTTCCTTTTCTTTTGAGCCGAATTTGTTTATTTTTCCACGAAAGGGTTATTATTTGAGTGGGTCTTTACACATTTATATTTATTCTCAACTGTTTCAATCTTCTGTTTCAATTATTCTGTTCCAATATATGGATGAGATTTAATGGAACATGATAAAAATAACATAATTAGAACAGGAGATCTAATCCCAATTCTATATATTGATTTTGCAAGTCATTCTTTCCATAAAGACTTTTGCTAAACCTAATAAGACTTTCTTTAGGCAACGATATTTTTACGAGTTCCAATATTGGGAAACCAGGCCAGGATTCGATCCCGATCACAGCGGAATAATTACAAAACTTTTTCGCAATCTTTTATTTCCCGAAAACTAAAATCTCTTTAATTCTATAAAATGATTAACATAAATTATAATAAAGCAGAAACTTAATTTGTACCTTATTTCGAAGCTTGATCTTTATCTTGTCGTATCCCTTGAACTGTTCCCAAAATCGATTCGTTTCAACACCGTAGCCGCACAAATGTCCAGCCTCTAACGGTATCCACAAAATGAGTTGAGAGAGCTCTGTAACTCTTACAGAGAGAGTTAAGCAAGAAGTGCTAGCTTTATGGAGCTTAAGTCTACTTATAATAAGCTTTGGACATTTTAGTAATTTAATTGAAATTAAATTCTAATTTCAATTAAACTTAATTAGAATTACAAATAATTCTAA
>JANQAP020000256.1:5918053-5929550 GCA_026874005.2 Erythroxylum coriaceum
TAATTGCAATATAATTAATTAAAATATAATTCATTCATTAATTAAAATATTGTAATTAATTAAAATATAATTTATTTTGTAATTAATTAATTACAATATTTTTTACAAACCAACTATTATCAATGGTAATGGTAATCATTCCTTCATCTTAATCAACCATCATAATTATAATGATTATATCTGTTCCTATTCCTCCCTATATTCATTTTCATTCCTATTCTCATTACCTTCTATAAACTAAGCGCCTCCTAATATGCTGTTATTTTGAAACAAGGCTTAAGAATGTCAAAGCCAGCCTGGTTCGGTCTGTTTTTGACTCACAAGCGAGTCATAAATAGGCTATGAGTTGACTATGATCGGGCTAATAGACTGTGGGCTGAATACGGGCGGACTATGAGTGGATTGTAGGTTGGCTCTGTCCGATCCGACTCGTGACTTGCTCATTATTTCTAAAACAACGTTGAAAATTTTTTATTTAAAAAATAAAGAATAGTTATACTACAAACAGGTTGAATCATAAACTGACCTATCTCGACTGACCCGATCACAGGCGACCAAATTCAAACCGACTCGATCCATTGACATCCTTGACAAGCCCCGCTACCGTCCCAATTCCGATACCCAATTGAATCAAATTTCGTGTCTTAACTTTGTATCGGCTCGGATGGCAAGGCTCCCATTGCCACCCCCCTGCGTTAACCCAATCATTATTTAGTTAGTACACGGAAAATTATCTAACATTGGGACGGGGGTCAAATAGGAGCGAGATAAGCCAGCGTATACTCAAAACATCACTCGACTCTTTTCAGGTCTGTGCGCGCGTCTTTCTCGTTTCCGTGAAAAGAGAGAGATAGACCATGGCGATTAGGGTTTTTGTAACTCTTGTTATAGTTTTGGCGGTGATTAGCCGCGCCTTCTGTATTTACGAAGATCAAGTAGGCCTCATGGACTGGTGAGTTCCCCAAGAGCAAGTTACTTTTGTTTCTTGATTGTTTGATTTCCCTAATTGATTTCGTTTCTTTAGGCATCAGCAGTACATAGGGAAAGTTAAAGACGCTGTTTTCCACACTCAAAAGACTGGTCGAAAGCGTGTTATTGTTTCCACTGAAGAGAATGTTATCGCCTCCCTTGATCTCCGACACGGAGAGATTTGTAAGCTGTAATCTAATCTTTACAATATTTATCGCGATGTGCTCTATTTTTTATTGATTTTGAATTATGTACAGTTTGGAGGCATGTTCTTGGTGGGAATGATGCCATTGATGGAATTGATGTCGCAATGGGAAGATGTAAGTACTCTGTAGAGCTCATTGATAATAATGGTTGGTGTCTTTATTGGGTTGGTATCTCTAGGCTATTAACTCTGTGGTTTGTTTCGTGGGCATACTTGGTTCAGTGCATTTCGATCATAGATTTGCAATGCTTTTACTTACCTACATCGTGCCCCATATTGTTAGTTTTCCTTGAGATCGCTTGTTGCTTTCTAGTTTCTTTTTTTTTTTCTTGAATTCTGTTCTCTTTTTTCTTAAATATATATGTCTTCAGATGTGATAACGCTTTCATCTGGAGGAAGTACTTTAAGAGCCTGGAACCTGCCTGATGGACAGATGGTGTGGGAATCTTTTCTTCAAGGTCCTATCAACTCCAAGTCAACATTGTTGGTGCCGGTTAGTACTGAAAATTTCAAATATTTATTTGGCCTGAGAAAGTGTACTTTTGTCCAGTGTTCTGCAAAATGCAGGATTTGCCATTCTATTGTTTCCTACGTCTTCAAACATTCTTTAGTTATATAGGGAAGACAATAATCTGCATTCACACATGATAGTGAAATTCTACTGATGAGTGTTCTTTTAGTTTTGAACTTGGTGCTTCTTCTTCAAGAATTTTGAACTTTGTTTTTTTTTTTTTTGCAAAATTTGCCTTCTAAATCTACACCAAAATATCGATAACTAATATTTCACTGCATTCTTCAGAGCAACTTGAAAGTTGATAAGGACAGTGTAATCCTTGTATTTGGGAAAGGAAGTGTCCATGCCATTTCATGCCTACATGGTGATGTTTTGTGGAAGAAGGATTTTCCAGATGACAGGTTTGACCGATTTAATTGGTTTCTTTTCACCACTTTAACATCACATGTCACTCATTAGTCTCTAATCACCTTATTTGCAGTTTTCAGGTCAAGCAAGTAGTTCAGCCTGTTGGCACTGATGGTACGTATGTCGTGGGTTTTGCTGGTTTATCCCAGTTTCATGCCTACCAAATCAATGCCATAAATGGGGAGCTAGTAAAACACAGGAGTGCAGTTTTTTCTGGTGGGTTTTCGGGGGAAATTTCTCTAGTATCAAGCTTTGCACTTGTGGCGCTTGATTCCTCAGGTTCAAGTTTGATAGTGGTTAACTTTCAGGATGAAATTAGCTTTCAGAAAACAGACATCAGAGATCTGGTTAACGATTTCGTAGGCATGGCTGTTATACTACCTTCAAAACTCACGGGAATGTTTTGTCTGAAAACCAATAATCATGTGATATTTATAAGAGTGATAGATGAAGGTATGCTGGAGTTGGTAGATAAAATCAACAGCAGAATGGCTGTGAGTGATGCCCTTCCAATCTCAGAAAGCCAAAATGCCTTTGCTATTGTTCAGCAAGGAAGTAGTGATATTCACCTGTCAGTAAAGCTTGCTAATGATTGGAATCTTGATTTGCTGAAGGAAAGTGTAAAGATGGACCAGCAAAGGGGTTTTGTTGATAAGTTTTTCATAAATAATTATGTCCGAACAGATAGATCCCATGGTTTTAGGGCTTTGCTTGTCATGGAAGATCATTCCCTGTTGCTAGTACAACAAGGAGAGGTTGTCTGGTGCAGGGAGGATGGCCTTGCCTCAATAATAGATGCAACCACATCAGAACTTCCTGTTGGGAAGGAAGGTGTGTCTGTTGCAAAAGTCGAAGAGAATCTCTTTGAATGGCTTAAGGTAGTATTCTCTATTTACGTTGGAAATGATGTTTGTGAATAGTTAAGTTGTTCAAAATTCCATAGATTCAATCATGATTAGTTTAAATTTCATTATGATTGCATCATGCTTCTGCTTCTTCCTTAACTTCTTCCAAAGGAGACAGGAAATTGTGATGAAGTGGAAATACATATTTTTCTCCCTATGGAATATGTCACTAAACTCAGCATTATCAAACAAAATCCTGAAACAAAAGTAAAAAGAGAGGACGGCATTATCTTGAAACAAACAAAAACTGATTTTTGCTTATGGAGATTACAAAAGCAATTCACGTGTTGTTGTTGTTCTCATTATGTTCTCAGCTGAGGACTGGGTTTTTCAATGAATTGTTTGTGAAATCTCCTATTTTAGTGCTATATCGCATTGTATTCCATAGAGATTTATATCTGAAAAATTAGCACAACATATGCAGCTCCCATTTCTAGTTTTTGCTTTTGATTCGGAGTCTTTTAGGTGTTAATGCCATATAAAACAACCATTTTCAGATTAGGTAAGGACCAATGTTTATATTGCTGGAGTTTTTACTGGACAAGATAAATGGTATGAAAATTTCATTTTGCATCTTGACATGAGTATATTACACAGCATTTCTTATCTTGTGTTGAGATGTTGAAGGACTACTTTTTGTTGTAAGGGGCATGTATTGAGACTGAAGGGCTCCTTAATGGTTGCAAACCCTGACGATGTGGCAGCCATACAAAGCATGAGAATGAAAAACTCTGAGAAGAGCAAAATGACGAGAGACCATAATGGGTTCCGCAAGCTGCTCATTGTGCTTACTAAAGCTGGCAAATTATTTTCTTTGCACACTGGAAATGGCCGGGTTGTCTGGTCATTATTCCTTAATTCTCTTCGTAAATCAGAATCACATGAAAAGCCTGTTGGGCTTAATGTGTATCAATGGCAGATTCCCCATCATCATGCTATGGATGCGAATCCATCTATCATGGTAGTTGGCAGGTCCCATCCGAGTTTGGATGCCCCTGGGGTGGTTTCTTTTGTTGATACTTACACAGGGAAGGAGGTTCGTTCTATGAATCTTGTTCATGCTGTTGTACAAGTGATTCCACTACCTTTTACAGATTCAAATGAACAACGTCTTCATCTGCTAATTGACTTTGATGGGAGAGCACATTTACATCCTAAATCCCCTGAAGCTATTAGTATTTTGATGAGGGAGTTTGGGAATATTTACTGGTATTCAGTTAACAGTGATGATGGAATCCTTAAAGGACATGCATTGAAGAGGAACTGTGGTGGTGAAGTTGCAGATGAGTATTGCTTTGAAACCAGGCATACATGGTCAGTTATATTGCCGTTGGAGTCAGAAAGGATCATCAAAACTGTGACTAGAAAATTAGATGAGGTATATATTATGTCTTTATATCTTTTGGCAGAAATGCTATACTGTTTGTATCTTTGGTAATAAATTAATCAACAATAACAACCACAGCAACAATAACATCAGATTCTACTTGTGATAAAAATTGAAGAGTTAAAAGCATGAGTGCCGTCTGAACTAAGTCCACTTCAGATTGCACTTGTGAAGTGTAACTAAAATATTTTGGTGCTTGCCTAGTAGAAGGGAAGCTTATTGCAGTTGTAGATACTCCTGTAGGGAAACTGACTATTTCCATATTTTTCAGGTAAATAATCATAAAAGTTGCTTTGTTATACATGTATCTGTAAAATGCTCTAAAACTAAAAGTTGAAATTGGAATATTACGATTTTCCTTGAAATCAGATGCAAGTATGGGATTTAATTGTTTTACAAAATTTTTTGTTGATTTGAATGGCTGAATGCCTTTTCAGTTGGGAGATTGCATACGCTGGCTTAATTTTCCAAACATGCAACACTTGACTTATTATTAGTCAAATGGTTCAGAAAGCATGGGATGTCTTTGCAATAAGATGAATATAAATGCGAACACTTCTCGTGTTAGATAGTATCATGATCTATGTCATTCAAAAGCTAATCCTTTTATGTCTGCAATCAAAAAATAATATGTTATCATAGTGATTGGAACATTCTTGTGACTGAACTTCGCGAGCATTCTCTAAATAGCACATGTATCTTCATGTTTAATTTTATTTATTTGATACCTATCATTCTGCAGGTGGTTCATACTCAAGCAAAGGTAACAACTGACCAAGATGTAATGTACAAGTATATATCAAAAAATATACTTTTTCTGGCTACTGTTGCACCAAAAGCTACTGGTAATATTGGATCAGCCACTCCTGAGGAGTCATGGTTGATTGCTTATCTTGTAGATACTGTAACTGGTCGTATATTGCATCGAATGACTCATCATGGCTCACAAGGTCCCGTACATGCTGTACGTTTCCTGTTCATGCTGTTATTTTCCCTCATCAGTTTCAAAAGATTAAATCGTGAGAAGCAATGTCTCATACTTGCTCTCATTTGCAGGTTTTTAGCGAAAATTGGGTTATCTATCACCACTTTAATCTAAGAGCACATAGATATGAGATGTCAGTCATTGAAGTTTATGATCAGTCTCGAGCGGTATGGATGTGAACTTTAAGTTTCTCTAGGCAGAAGTTGATATATTGCACTCTAAGCAAGTCTATATTTTGCAAACTGAATTCAGGACAACAAAGATGTTTGGAAGCTTGTTCTTGGGAAGCATAATCTCACTTCACCTGTCTCTTCATATTCTCGACCGGAGGTCCTAACAAAGTCACAATCCTACTTTTTCACACACTCTGTTAAAGCAATAGGAGTTACATCAACTGCCAAGGGAATAACTTCAAAGCAGCTTCTTATTGGTACTATTGGTGACCAGGTTAGCTATTTTTCACTCTGAAGTTACCTTGGGTTATGGTTATTGAGACTGATTCTTTAATTTCGTTTCATTAGTTCCAGTCTTTGACAATGACAAGCTTGTTGTATGACATCTTTCTCTATTTATGCATTAAAACTAATTGAAATTTTTGCAGGTTTTGGCACTTGATAAGCGTTTCTTAGATCCTCGTCGATCTGTAAATCCCACACAAGCTGAGAGGGAAGAGGGCATTCTACCTCTTACAGATTCATTGCCAATCAATTCTCAGGCTAGTTTCTGTTCACGTTCTTCTGCTCTTTTGCATCATTGGTTAATTAATCGTCTTTTGAGGGGTGGTAACTTTGGACTGATCTCCTTTAACATGGTTGTTGTTGGTCCTTTGAATAGCTTACAAGGTTATATGCAAATAGATACATTATTTTGCTAACATGACTTTTTTCTTTTTTTAACCAAGTAATTTTCAAGATCAATGTGTAGCAATTGGTTGAAATGTTAATGCAATACATATTTATGGGGGAAAACTGAAGAACAGGATCTGAACTTCGTTGACAAATAAGGAAAATTGACAAAAAATCTGAATGCAGTGACATTAGATATTAGAATCCTTATTTTTTTATGACTTTCGGAAGATAGTTAAACTCTGGTGAAGTTTCCAAATATTGTGTATATTGAATGAATGAGGCAAGTTCGCATGAAGTAAATCCAGTTTCATGCTGGATAGCGTTATGTTGTTCCCTATATTTCTCTGCTGTGGGTATTATTTCTGTTATTACTGTAGTAGTAGTAGTCTTAGACCACACTCCTCAAATGGCTTGCAATAACTTTCTTGGTCCCAAAAGACAATCTTTCATTTGGCCAGTCTATTTCCATAGTAGAAGTCACCAAACCTCTTACCTTTAATATTCTGATTAGGTGTTATAATGTAATGTTTGAATTGTGATATTTACTATGGATCTGGGAAATTCTGCGGATGATTATGATCAAAAGTGCATGTTGGAACTACCGCAGATTGCCCTTTTTGTCATTTCAAGGATTGTCTGGCTTGTCCTCTAGACGGTGTGAATGTTATGCAAATATAAAGTGCAATTAATTTTTGTCAACGTCACTAGGGAAGAACGATTTGAAAAATGCACAATCATAGCGGTAAACCTTGATTCATGCATGGATAAAGCATATGTCATGACATGATCATGTGAATGCGAGTTTGGTGATAGACACCTGCACGACTGCACAGAAAGAACTGGTAATCATTTACTGTGAATGTAATAATACCCGACTGTGGAGGCTAGAATGAAACTCAAAGCAACTAAGGAGTCTTGGTATAGCAAAGGTCGAATCTTACATCATAACATGCGTTATTTTCATTTTTCTGCCTGCCCATTTTGCTCTTTTGATGTGGTAGAATCCTCTTTCTACTAATTGTTTGCTCAAGTTGGTTTGAAATTTTGTTTTCAGTCGTATGTAACCCATGTCGTTAAAGTGGAAGGTCTCCGAGGAATAATGACAGTGCCTGCTAAGCTGGAGTCGACCACTCTTGTATTTTCGTATGGTGTGGATCTCTTTTTCACTCGCCTAGCACCTTCCAGGACATATGATTCCCTTACAGATGATTTTAGCTATGCCCTGTTGCTCATAACGATTGTTGCACTTGTTGCGGCAATCTTTGTCACGTGGGCTTTGTCTGATAAGAAAGAACTACGGGATAAGTGGCGGTAAGTTGGTCTTTCGCTTAGGATGCTTCCCTATCATAGGTTCGCATAGGGCCAAGATATGTTAATGCTGATAATTTAGGACTTGCACTACAGACTTGTAATTCTACTTGATCATGTATTTTCTATTCAATGGCAATTTTTGTTCGTGCCATGTTATATCTCAGCATACAAAACACAGTTTTCTATTGTACATTTTTGAAGAAAAACAAAACTAGGAATAATTGGGTTGATTTATTGATATTCAAACTCCCCAATTCGATCACTTCATATATACAATAGGGTCTTTATAGGTATGTACAAGGTTTTCTTCTTGTTAAAATATGGTATAATTGGATAGGGGAAATCTTTTCTATACAAGAATAGTTAGAAAGGAAGAATAGTATCTGCGTTTTCCAAATTTTGATATAGCTTTTAACAAGTTCAAGGGAAGATTTTCTTATAGCTAAACTATGGTATAATTGGACATTGGAAATCTTTTCTATGCAGGAATTGTTGCATACGGATAATAGTATCTACGTTTTCCAACAATCCGATATATCATTTAAAAAGTTACGGGAAATTGTAGTTCTTGATTCTAGAACGATAACGGGCAATTGCGACCTTGTTCACAAGTTGTGATCTTTTATTTGTTATTTTTCTGTTGGACAATAAGATGATTGAATTAGAGGATAGGGTATACTGTTTTCAGGAGCTAAGATTTGGGCTTAAGTTGCGTCGGGAAGTTTGTAAGGAAGCACCATCACCACCAGCTTATGCCATTATTAGTGCCACTGTTATTGGGTTTTAGATGTAAGTGGATCACTTGGAAGATAAAGTTGAAGGGTTCACTGATTAGTCACTATTACGAGTAAACGGCGAAATAGATGCACACATTGACTTTAGCAGCAATTCTAGAAAAGAGGAAATATTCATTTTGACAAGGAAATGGTAAATTCCCAACAACTTGTTTTTCATTTGGCCGTCAAGATTTAGATGCTTAAGTGATACAGGAACTCATAATTTTAAAAGTTTCTACTTCTATGTCCCTATATTTTTCTTTTCCTATAATTTTTTAGGATCACATCACAATAATGATTGCATATAATTAGTAGAATCCTTTTTCTTGGGTTTAAATGGCAAGTGTTGGAATATTATGGACCACTTCCTTCAATTTGTTACTCTTTAAACATATATAGTTCATAAGAGTAATGTTATTGAACTTAAGACTAGTTTTTTTGGTACAGAGTGCTGGTTAACATTAATACTATTTCAGATAATTTTTTTAACTTATAAAATAGTCTTTCAATTTTATAAAATTGTAAAACAATATCTTAATATATTATATTATGTAGTTTTAAACTTTATTTCAAATCATGTATCAAAAAATTATAATAACATTCCTTTTTACATATTTATCTCTTTATTCTTATTAACATTCCTTTTTACATATTTTTCACGTAGATAAATATCATTTATATGTTGTATCTAATAATAAATGTGATTAATATAATAAAAAGATTGTTTAATTCTCATATAGTTATAAAATTACGAATAATAAAAAGTACTTAAAATATTATAATTAGTTACAACAAAAAAAATAAAATAAAATAAAATAATGATTATGATGATGATGATGATGACGACGACGACGACGACGATCATATAGATTCATGCATAAGAACAAAACAAAGTGAAAGTGAAACATGAAATAAAAACATTGATATTTATAAATTTCATATTTATATTACATATATAAAATTTAACATATACATCAAATACAAGTGAAACCGAAAATAAAGAGAAACAAATAAAAAAACTTTAAACTTCATTTAATGGTATATTTGCTTAAATTTTATTAGCCTTAATTTTTATTTAGTACAAAGCACTCATTATTAAGATGAATCTCATCATCAACATCATTAAATATAAATGCATTAAATGATATGTCAATACCTTCTTATCTGAGATTATTTTCTAAGTTACTCTCATCTATAAATTTTGGTTCCTTAAAATCCTAATCTACTAAGAGATCAATCTGATTAAAAAATTGGATCAATAGAATTATTTGTTTTATTAAGAGTCCTAACAAACAAATAAAATTGAATTATTAGGAAATTATGAGAAATTATATTCAACTTAATAATGACAGTAACGTTATCTTTATTAAAGTTTCAAGTTATATTAAATAAATACCATATTATTCAATCTCTTATGTTTCAATCTATTTCTTTCTTTTTTTGGAATGAATGAACTCAAATGTGCTCTAATTTATTTTACACCTAAATGTACTTATGAATTAGCAAAAAATTCAAATTGTAAACCTTCGTAATTCTAGAACAACACTTTCAAATTGGTCCCACCAAGTAACTATAAGATAATAGAAGTAATCATATAAATAAAATGAAGTGATGATCAATTTTAAATAAGACAAGTGAAGAAATGTATACTTATATTAAGTTTGTCTCTTTAGTATATAGTAATAGGCATCCCAATATCACCACATAAATCCTTATATGCCTCCATTTGTGAGCTAAGGAGATCTTCCATTAAGTCATTTAATACAATTGTTGTGATGGCTAATAACTTTCCTCAATTAACTTCAACTTTCTTTGTAAAATTTGGTCTAAAATAGACATTCGTATTTAGAAATACATCAGTAACAAACTAAAAAGAGTAAAGTTACTTTCCCAACCTCTCATTAATAATCGCAAGATAAGGTGTGTATAAGAAAGGATTGTTTTTCATATTAATATTGATTGTTTCCTTTGCCTTTTTTAGAGAATCACAAAAATAACTTGCTGTTGACTTCTTATCACTACGAAAGAATCTCACTAAAGACTCACAAACTTGGGTAACAAATTAACATTGGGACTAAAATTCATGATCTTCAAATATAATGCTAGAAACCTCCATTCTAGCATTAAACCTAACATGTAGTGATATCAACTACTTATCACTTATATACATTCATCTAAACTCCCTTTTTATTTGAACAAAATCCTAAAGTAATAAGAAGTTAGTTGTAAATCATATAATGGTAGAATGATAGAAATTTCAAACATTATTGAAATCCTTTCTCATTAAGTTCAGAACCTATGCACAAATATATGAACTTAGTCATTTTTCTCACTTTTTGTAAAGTTTTGTCAATAATAAGAAAGTATCTAGCTTCTCTTATGTTTTCTATCATGCATCAAGTCAATACAATGCATAACACTAAGAGTCTAATAGAAAGAATTATACCTAGTTTGCAACCTTTTTTCTAATTGTCGTATAAGAAACATCATTGTCAATGATGAATTGTATAATGTTTTCAAGCTTAACTCCATCCATAACTTCATCAATTATCTCTAACAAAGTATCAAAATTTCTTATAAGACTCGATGTATTAGTAGACTTAAAAAACATCATCCTTTTATTATAATACAAAAAAATTATAATGAGTTAGTGTCTTCTATTATCTAATCATTACACTTAATTGAATGTTCATAAGTTATCCAAGTCCTTTTTTCACTCAAATAATTTTTTATTTTTACTAATAGAGTTGCTCAGATGATTTTCTTTATAGTCATCAATTAAGGAGCATTAAATCCTAGACCATAAAAGGCAACATCATTCACTATGGGCTGATAATAATAAGACTGCATAATATTGAATGGTACACCTACATCATCACCATTTAGCCATTTCCATCTTCACATAATGAGCTACTTATTTTGATTATGATGCACTTTGATTATAATGCACTATAAGTTGAAGGTTAAACTCCAAGAGTTATTCATGGAACAAGAAAGTTAGAAACTTGTCTTCTTCTTTTCCTTATATCAGTTTCAATAAGCCCTTATTATTGGGTAGGAATACCAGCTTCGGTATTATCAGAGCTTAGGTTTGTTTCCTAGGCTTCTTGTGTGCTGTGTGTGATTATTTGTTGCATTGTAAGTTGATTTAATTGCATTAAGTGACATGCATACCATGCATACATATAG
>JANQAP020000256.1:6052088-6070404 GCA_026874005.2 Erythroxylum coriaceum
CGGTATTGTCCACTGTTTACATTAGTCTTTTAATTTTAATTTAATTTTCTAGATTAATTGCATTAAAAAATTTTATTTCTTAAATAAAGTCTTTTTTAAATTAGGTGGTGTCTGGGCATCAATCCCTATGGGATCGATATCTGCTCTTTCTAACTACAAGTCACGACCCATTCGCTTGCGGTTTTTGAGCGTAAAACAAGTAGATAGGTTTTACAATCCATCAATAATGAACCCATTGCTAGAATCGAATACAATATGTAATTATTGTGTTTCTAATTCATTTGTGGCAAATAATGGCTTTTAATCATTAGGATAACATAGCTAACAGTAATGCATTGTAATGCTACCCAAAATAAACTAGACCTACTACTATAGTAGTGGTGAGTCTAGGTCGATCCCACAGAGAGTGTTCGGTTAGGTTCTGAAATGAAAATAACTAGTTTTTAGGTTATGGGGGTTTGTTTGATTTGAAATAAGAAAATAAAATTGAAACTAAGCTAATTAAAACAAATTAAAGAAAGCCTTGAAAATGATGAAAGTGATGAATTCGTTAGGAATCCGATTTTTTAGTTCAATCTTAGCCTACACCCATTTAAACATATTTCATTGAATTTTTGTTCTTATACTTCTCCTAGTAACTATTAATCATAGCTTAACAACAAGCTCTATTAACCCTAGTTTTTCCTTATGTCGTGTTTAATTAAGAGATGCTCATTAATTAAACCTAGCCATCAAATAACCTAGAACAAGCTCTCTAGATTTAATTGGACAGCCGCATTATGAATTAAGAAAACAAATTAATCAACACAAAAACCACATAAGCTCAGGTCATTTAACCTTGGTTATGTTATCCCTAATGATTACGAACCATTAGTCACTGCAAATGAATCTCAAATATAAAAAATACATATTATACTAAAATTCTAGCAATGGGTTTCTACATAAAAATAATCAAATAGAGCATTTAATCATTCTCATATAAGACCCAAAAATTAAATATAGGATAACACAATCAATCCCTAAGAAGAGAAAGAACAATAAACTCAGTGAGAAGACAAATACACTTAATCGAGTTCGTCGGTGTCGACACCTTTGAACTGATGTTAGCAAATTAGCTCTCCATGGGTCTCTCACAGTTGAGAACTTTGCCCCTTTTTCTCATCTTCTCCCAGAGCTCCACTCTTTTCCCAATTGAAAACACCAAAACCTTTCATAATCCTTTGTTGTCATAAAAAAGATGATTTTATACTAAAAAATAAGGTTCGGGTGAGTTGGCACAGCCTTACGGGTGCGACATGGGTTGACACACTAGTCACACTCATGAAACACACACTCATGGGTTGCCTTCTCACTGTTGTAAGAAACGTCTCATAGCCGTGAGAAGTGTTACATGGGCGTGAGAGAGTGTCTCATGCCCATGCAACCTCATGTATGACCGTAAACACCTCATACCTTAATCTTCTTTGTATTTTCAACATATATCTCACCTTTCCTAGAATTTTCTTGTCTTCGTCTTACTTTAATCTTCTTCTTTTTGTTCCATGAAGACAAGTGAGTGTGATCCTTCCAAAAAATAGATCAATTATAATGCTTTCGACTGACTTTAACTTCTTCACTTTCGAATTGTGCCTAAAATTCAATATGAACTAAAGTGAGTATCCTAAGCATTTTCCTAGCAATAATCACTAAGTGCCATAGAATAAATTCGTAATCAACTAAGCACATATTAATAGTTTAGGATAAATGACTCGAGCTTGTGTGGTTATTGCCTTGATTAATATGTTTTCCTAACTCGTAATATAGTTGTCTAATTAAATCTAGAGAGCTTGTTCTAGATTGTTTGATAGCTAGGTTTAACTAACAAGCTCTTCTTAATTGAATATGACCTAAGGGGAAATCAGGGTTAACAGAGCATATTGTTAACCAACAATTAATAGTTTCTAGGAGAAATGTAAGAATAACAACTTAATGAAATATGTTTAATTATGTGTAGGCTAAGATCGAACCGATGATCGAGTCCCTAATGTATTCATCATTTTTGAACATTTCTTTAATTTTTTTCTTTATTTTTGTTTTATTTTATTATTTTATTTGCAAACTAACAAACCGCTCCCCTAACCCAAACACCAATTGATTTCATCTCAAAAGCTTTATAGACATTTTCCATGGGATTGACTCATCACTACTATAGTTGTAGGTCTAGTTATTTTAAGTAGTGTTATAACGCGCTATGTCAATTTTAGTAGTGTTGTTGGGGAATGTGGTGTTTTAGTTTTAGTTTTTGATTTTAATTGGTTCTTTGTACATATTAATTTGTAATTCGCTTCCTTTCAGTTATTTTTTAATCTTTTCACTTTTTGTTTAGTATTTGTATATTAAAACAAATTTACATGAGTGGAAGTAATTCTTCGTATAACTCATATTTTCAATCCTATAACCAAGTTTCGAGTGATCATACAAAGTTTAGTTATGGATGGGATAACCACAAAATTTACTTCCTTGATAGTTCGTAAGATGCGCAACAATTCCCATACTAACCATAAGCCCCTTATTCTAACTCAGGTACATCTCTAAAAGACATTTATTTCTTTTACTACTAATACTCTACAATTTCAATAGGCTATAATTTCTAGAATCCAAAACTTGACAAGTCAAGTGGGTTAGATGACAGAAGTTATCAACCACCTAGCATCATAAAATGAAGAGACATAACTATCTCAACCTAAGGTGTACTTAAGAGACGTTAGTGTTAAAACCTTACAGAGTGAAGAGGAGCTTGAAAATCTTGAGAATACTACTCAATGAATTGCTTATGAAGAAGAAGTGGAGAAGGAGCTTGAAACAGAAAAGGATATATCATTCAGCTTGAAGATGAGTACTGAGTCCATAATTATTTTTAATACTAACCTTCACTTTTATCTAACAGATTGGAGAAATTGAACGGGGAGAAGAAAGATGAAAAAATATTCCAAAAGTTCAAGGAATTAGTAGAGATTGAGATTTTCAAGATAGGGATTATGCTAAAAATGAGAGGTCATCGAATTAGACCCTATCTTGAACAGCCTCAAGTGGAGGAAGCAAATGTTACACCTAAAGATCACAATTTTGTCACGTGAGGACATAAGTATGGAGTTGAGCCAGTGATAATAAACAAAGGCGCCGCTTGAGAGGTAACCCAAGGGAAGTTTATTTCTTTTCCTATACATTTTTTAATTTGTTTCTCATATGTATATGTGTTTTTAAGTTTTTTATTTTCTTAATTATTTTTATGTTTTCAAACAAAAAGAGGGAGAGAATCAATCAAACAAACAAACAAACAAACATTTTCTCCTTTTCTATTGCTTCTAGGACTATATAGTCATGATTAGAGAGTGAATTGACTAGAAGAATCCATGGCAAATCAGTATGTACTTTTGCTGTTGTATTTCGTCAATATACATTAACTTTAGAAGAATAGTGACTAGTGGTAGACACAAGCTAGTGAGAATTTAAGCCTTTATAGACTAACACATCCATATCAGTCTCTTTTTTTTTTGCTTATATGTGACCTTCATGACATGCACATCCTGACTTTGTTTTACTTTTCTATTCAAGATCGAATTTTTATCATATGTATTGACATGGAAATGATATAGGCATTCTTTGTCTCATAAGCTACATCAACCAAATAGCCTACTTATTTATATGATTTTCCTTTTAATGAGCCCCCTTGAGCTTTATTAATCTTTCCTTTAGTGTTATCCACGTTACATGCTTTAAATGTTGACCTTCGAAATTTTTCGTTAAGTTTAGCATAATATTTTGTGGAATAACCATGGACTTAGAATTTTTGCCTTAGAATAAATAGAATTGTTAAGCATGATTTAAATAAATATAAGGTCATGATAGAATAATTTTTGGAGTTTAGTTATTTATTACAGTGTTAGTAGGATTTTATTACATTGGTTAGTTAAATTAAAGCAGTAAGATTATATATAGGGCAATTGTGGCATGTCACTTAAGTTTAAAAACCATGAAGCATTAAATGAAGGGTAAGGTTGACATTTCACATCATTAAGGGTATAAGTGGAAAAGGAAAACGTTGTCTTCTTCATTAAATGAAAAAAATATGATATGAAGGGAGAGAAGGAGTGAAATACGTGAAAGAGAAAGAGAAAAGAGAGAGGTTTCGGCCATTAGAGGAAAAAAAAGGAAGAAGACAAGCTTAGGTTTCATGTTTTCAAGAGGGATTTTAAGATTATTCGAGAAGAAAAAAAAAAGAGGAAGAGAAGAGCTTCCAAAAAATCTCTTTGTTTGGTGAAGATTCAAGGTAAGCCCATTTTTAATCCTTTAGAATTTAAAAGGAATTTTGATTCATGAGGCTTAGGAAATACATGGGTTTAAGTATTTTAGAATCAATTTTTAGTAAATATGCTATTTGGATTCCCAATTTGTATTCCCATTAAATCTAATTTTTTCCAATGTTAAAGAGAATCAAAAGAGACCAGAGGAGCAAGAGGAGGGGTATTTTTAAGCAAGGGATCCAGGTGGGTTACATGTTTATAGCTTGAATTAATGAGCCACAAGTATTTTCCTAATCAATTGATTTAAATGATTTCGATTGCTTTATAAATATTACATTTATTGCTTTTTAAATGATTTAAGTATTTTCTACATGATTGGTACATGAATCTTGATGATGGGTTATGAAATAATGATGGAAATTGTATTTAAAATATATCATGCTTATGGGAATCATGTTTTCGAAATGTGCCTTCATGAAATACGTTTGTAAGTCATAAAATTCATATTTGTGTTTTGATTTGTGGTGTCCATCATGTTATGTCACATGCACATTGACCATGTTAAAGGCTTCTCCCGCCTGCCTACTAATGGCATGGAGCTCCATTATGGACTCCCTCATGTTTATTGGAGCTTCGCAAGAACTCCCTCATGTATATGGTTTAGCTGCAAGGATTCTCCATCAAATTTATATGGACTACCCAAACCATTATGCTTGCTTATTTTGTTTATGTTGTTTATGTTATTTATGATTTGTGTGACAAGTTTGAGAAATACATGTCTTATCTTGTTTATGAATTGTTTGACAAGTTTGAGAAATACATGTCTTATCTTGTTTATGATTTGTTTGACAAGTTTGAGAAATACATGTCTTATGTTGTTTATGATTTGTTTGACAAGTTTGAGAAATACATGTCTTATTTTGTTTATGGTTTGTTTCATAAGTTTTAGAAATACATGTTTTATGGTTTCAATACATTTTACTACGGAATGAATATTTTCAATGGTTGTGCTTGTTTCTTTGCTATAAACTTATTACCCACAAGTTTTTAGCTCACTCCCTTCCTCCTCATCTCTAGGTGACGAGCAAGAGATCGAGTGACTGAGAGTTAAGGCACCACTTTAAGTCTGCATTTTTTTGTATTTAAGTTAGTATATGAAAACTCAAGGCTTTAACCGCATTTCAAGTGTTACTCATGTATGTATATTTTGTATTTTGTATTATGAATGCAACGATGCATTTGTACCTTGAAATGCCCTTTAAAACTTTATAAAACTCCTCTCTTTTGAGGTTAATGAAATATATTTATGTTTTACTCATGACTTTCCAAACTTCCACATTGCATTTTCAAGCATTCATAAAGGTAACATCTGTGTTCTTTCTTTAATGGAAAAATTGTATTAATCTAGGCTGATTTAGACAAAGTTGCCTTCTTAGAAGTTGTAGTTTATCCTCTTAGCTTTCCAATGATATAAAATTTGTAACTTTTGGACATCAGAAAAAGAGTACTATGGTATCTTGAAATGGGAAGAATTAGTGTGATAAGTTAAAGATGAAATGAAGGTGAAAAAGGGAGTTGAACATATGCAGAAATTTATAATGAATGTGTATAAGTTTGAATTATGTTTTTGGGTTAATGACATAAATGATATTAAGCTAAAATAGAAGTGAGAATGAAGGGGAAATAATGAGGAAAATAAGTTAGAAATGATAGATATGCATAAGATGAGTTTTATGTAACTTGTAGGAGTTGGAAATCTAGAAATTAGCCAGTAAATGTCCGTTGGGCAGACTTAGTGTCCGTTGGGTAGACATTCTCGAGAATTTCAATGTTCTGGCTCCGTTTCTCGAGATACCTACATAAATATGCAATTTTTGACTCTTTAGATGACAAAATCTTTCTTCCGGTCTTCACAGAAGTTGTAGAACTAGAAGTCCTTTTCGAAACCGTACTTGAATGACCTTAATCCGCCATCTATAGTGAAAGTTATGCCTATTGTCGCAAATCATGCACATATATAAATTGTGGACTTATCAATGCTTTCCTATGGTACATTTAGGCTTGAATGGAGATTGAAATGTACATTGTTTAATGTGGAAATAAGAGATAAAAATGAGTGATATGTTTAGGTTAATGATTGAGGATATAAACATAAGAATGGATTGTCGTATATCAAGTGTTCAAATATGGAATTTTGGGATGTTATGAGAATGAAGATGAACCCATGATGGCTAATGAGATTCCATTAAAAGAACCCTACAGAGTGATGCACTCACGTTTGAATCACGAGTTAGACTTCGAAAACGGGGTCTAACGTTTTTGGCATTAGAGCAACCTAGGTTTAGGAGTATTCTAGGCATGAAATGGGTAGTTTTAAGAACAAGAAATGCACATGCATTGATTTAAATGAACAACATGCATTGTTTTTGTATTGTTCATATGATTTGAAATTGTTTTACATGAAGCATGGTTTAAGAAGGTTTTATATGCACACATGCCAGTTTAAACCTGGCATGAAACATGAACTAAAGATTTTAAATGGTTTTAAATTGAAGAAGTAAGTATGCTGTCTTGAAAGAGAATTCGAGGAGCTATGACTCGATCTTGCTCTTGCTAAGGAAGTACAGATGAATCTCATGTCCCACAAGACACAGATACACACTCTGCTCATGATTCTGAGGCACCTAGCATACAATATGAACTTCCACCACCTCCTCCTTCTATGCCCCAAGTAACATTTCTTTTAAGCCTTTGCTCAGGCTTTCATGCTTGTTATTAGCCAAGTGCCACAAGCTCCAGTGCAAGCTCCAGTGAAGAGGAGTAGATAGTATGATAAGCTCCACACGTATAAGCCTGTAGACTTTAATAGGACTACGAATCATGAAGGGGCTGAAGTATGGTTGAGAAGGATAGAAAGAGTCCTGTTTCAGATGAAGTGCTCCGATAAGGAGAAATTGGATTATGAGTAAGCTTGCTATAAGGGGATGCACTCCATTAGTGGGAATCAGTACCTCATAGTCAGGTCATACCACCGATATTGTCATAGAGAAATTTGTTGGAAGCCTTTAGGAAGAAATATTTCTCGAAAGTCTATGTCCAAGAGAAGGCAAAAGAATTCCTAAATCTTACACAGAAGGATATGAGTGTGAGTGAATATGAGCTGAAGTTCACCCAACTTTCAAGATATGCAGCTAACATTATTGAGAACGAGGAGGATAAGTGCCGTAAGTTTGAGGGAAGATTTCATTTCGGGATCAAGGAGAAAGTATTGATCCATAACTTTTGTGAGTACCAACTGTTGGTAGATGCTGCACTCCAAGCTGAGAAACTGGAGAATATAAAGTATGAAGTAAGCAGGAAGAGGAAGAACTGGGAACAGTCTTCCAAGAAGGGAATGAGTTCCCCCATACCTGAGAGGAGTATGAGGACTTTCCATACACAGAGTGAAGTGGGAAGTAGTGGCTCTACTAAGAACAAGGAATTAAAGGCAATTTTAGTGCAAGCCTTAACTATAGGAGGCAACAGAAGGATGGAGAGGAGTAGGTATACAAACCCCCAATGTGAGCATTGTGGGAAATTTCATAGAGGAGAGTGCCTTAAGTTACTTAGAATATGTTTCTGATGCGGAGAGAAGGGACACATGGTTAGGGAATGTCACCACCAAGGCAAGATGGGTTGTAGATGCAAGCCCCAAAGAGAGTTAAAACATTAAGAACCAGGCTAGCCACTAAGGTGGGAAGTTCTGGAGCTGCAAAAAAGGTTATTCCTCCAGGAAGGCCAAGGGGTCAAGCACACGTAAGGGTGTATGTCATGATCAGAGATGAAGCTACAACTGCATCTAAAGTTGTCACGGGTATGGCTCGGTTATTTAATTCAGAAGTATATTTATTGATTGATTCTGGCTCCACTCATTCTTTTGTTTCTGCAAGCATAACATTACATGGTGTTAATTTAGTTCCATTGGATAGTCCATTGATTGTTAGTACTCCTATAGGGAGGAACGTGATAATAAGTCAAGCATATAGAGATTGTGAATTCTTTATTGATGGTGCTAAACTGGTACTGGACTTAATGCCTTTAGATTTAAAAGACCTAGATGTTATACTTGGAATGGATACCTTGGAGAAATATCATGCAAAGCTAGACTGTAGCCTCAATGAGGTAGAATTTGATCTTGGCAAGGGTGAGGAGGTGACTTTTAAGGGAGATAGAAAAACACCATCACCAAGAATTATTTTAGCTTTGCTAGTTGACAGGATGATAAGAAAAGGGTGTGACGCCTTCTTGGCACACATTATGGACACCGAGGTGAACGAAGGAAAGTTAGAAGATATTCCAATTACGAGGGAATTTCCAGACGTGTTTCTAAAAGACTTACCTAGTTTGCCACCAGCAAGGGAAATCGAATTTGCCATCAATCTAGTTCCAGGTACCATACCCATTTCCATACCACCATATACAATGGCTCCAATTAAGCTAAAGGAGATTAAGGAATAGTTAGGAGAACTGTTAGAGAAGGGGTATATAAGGCTAAGTTTGTCACTATGGGAAGCACTGGTTCTATTTGTTAAAAATAGGGATGGAACATGGCACATATACATCAACTATCAGAGACTCAACAAGGTGACCATTAAGAATAAGTATCCTCTGCCACGAATCGATGATCTGTTCGACCAGCTACAAAGAGCAAAGGTCTTCTCCAAAACTGACCTCAGGTCAGGCTATCATTAGCTCAGAATCAAGGAATCTAATGTATACAAGACAGTCTTTAGGACACATTATGGGCATTATGAGTTCATATTCATGCCATTTGGATTGACCAATGCTCCAATTTTGTTTTCGGATCTCATAAATATGGTCTTTAAGGAATATCTGGACCAATTTGTCATAGTAATTATAGATGACATTCTAGTTTATTCTAAGAGTGAAGAGGAACATAAGGAGCATCTATGGATAGTGTTGCAAACACTAAGGGAGAAGGAGTTTTATGCCAAATTCAGCAAGTGTGAATTTTGGCTTCATAAGGTGATATTCCTTAAACACATAATTTCAAAAGATGGGGTACATGTCGATCTGAGGAAAATTGAAGCAGTGATGAAATGGCATGCACCAAAGATAGTGGCAGAAGTGAGAAGTTTTTTGGGTCTGGCTGGATATTATAGGAGGTTTGTTGAAGGATTCTCCATGATAGCTGCTCCAATGACCAAGTTATTAAGGAAAAATTAGAAGTTTATCTAGAGTGATGAATGTCAGAAGAGCTTTGAGGAGCTTAAACACAGATTAATAAGTGCTCCAATTCTGACCTTGCCCATGGAAGATGAGGACTGTACAATTTATAGTGATGCTTCAAGAAAGGGTCTGGGTTGTGCGTTGATGCAAGGAGAGAACATAATAGCTTATGCCTCGTGGCAGCTAAAGCCTTATAAATTGAATTACCTGACCCATGATCTAAAATTAGCAGCAATAATTTTTGCCTTGAAAATTTGGAGACATTATCTGTTGGAGTTCAGAAAAGGATTTTTACAGATCATAAAATTCTTAAGTACTTATTGAGCCAGAAAGAGTTGAATTTGAGACAGAGAAGGTGGTTCAAGTTGCCTAAAAATTATGACTTGTTGATTGAATACCACCAAGGCAAGGCAAATGTAATGGCCGATGCCTTGAGTAAAAAATCCTCTATAGCCCACGTTCAGACAATTTATCTGCCATTGTTGGAAGAGATGGCTAAGCTTAGAATAAGCTTGAAATAGGAGGAACCCAATTCCATTATTGCTAATTTTAGAGTGAGACGAATACTTAGAGAGAAAGTTAAAGATTTATAAGAACAAGATGCATATTTGAACAAACTCTGAGAAGAAATTAAGAATGGCAAGCAATCTAAAGTGGTAGTGAGGGATGATGGACTTATGGTTGTATGCAATAGACTTTGTATTCTGAATGTCAAGGAGGTAAAGGATGAGATATTCAATGAGGCACATAATGCGCCTTATGCCATGCACCTAGGTAGCACCAGGATGTACAGAGATTTAAAAGAGCATTTCTGGTGGAAAGGTATAAAGAAGGATGTAGCAGGATATGCAAGCAAGTGTCTAGTGTGTTAGTAAGTCAAGGCTGAACACTAAACACCTTTAGGTAAATTAAGGCTATTATCCATTCCTGAGTGGAAGTGGCAAAGAATAACCATGGATTTTCTGATGGGTTTGCCTAACACCAGTAGGAAGCATGATTCCATATGGGTTATTGTTGACTGTTTGATGAAGTCAGCCCATTTTCTAGCAATTAAACAAACTGATTCTCTGCATGTGTTAACAAAGAAGTATATTGATGAGATGGTAAGACTACATGGGATTCCAGACTCCATAGTTTCTAACAGTGATCCTTAGTTTACTTCGAGATTTTGGGAAAGCATGTAAAAAGCTCTGAGGGCTAAGTTAAATTTTAGTATTGCTTTTCGTCCCCAAATAGATGGTCAATTTAAGAGGACCATTTGAACCCTTGAAGGAATGCTCAGGGCATATGTAATAGATTTCAAAGGTGTTTGGGACGAGCACTTATCATTGGTCGAATTTGTTTACAATAATTCGTACCACTCGAGCATTCAGATGGCTCCTTATAAAGCACTGTATGGAAGAAGATGTAGAACTCCTATTTGATGGGATGAAGAAGGAGAAAGGAAATTAATAAGACCAGTGTTACTCCAGATGACAGTTGACAAGGTCAGTCTAGTTAAGCAAAGGCTTAAAGTAGCTCAAGATATAATTAAAAGCTATACTGATGGACACCAAAAGGAAATGGAGTATGAAGTTGGTGAGAAAGTCTTTCTTAAGACATCTCCTTGGAAAGGAGTTATGAGGTTTGACAAGAAGGGCAAATTGAGCCCAAGATATATGGGTCCCTACGAGATTATTGAGAGGAATGGACCACTGGCCTATAGGTTGACGCTACCACCAGAATTGTCATAGATACATGATGTCTTTCATGTTTCCATGTTAAGGAGGTATAGGTCAGATCCCTCCCACATCATTCAGACCACTGAGGTTCAGTTGAGAGATGATCTAACTTATGAGGAGACTCTAGTGGAGATTCTGGACATTAAAGAGAAGGTCCTCAGGAACAAGATAGTTCAACTGGTTTGTGGAAAAACCATTCTAAGGAAGAGGCCATGTGGGAGCCCTTGGAGGCTATGAAGGAAAAGAATCCACACCTCTTCAATGACTAAGGTAAGAATTTCAAGGACGAAATTCTTTTAAGAGGGGGAGAAATGTTAACCTATGAAATTTTTCGTTAAGTTTAGCATAATATTTTATGGAATAACCATGGAATTAGAATTTTTGCCATACGATAAATAGAATTGTTAAGCATGATTTAAATAAATTATTAGGTTATGATAGAATAATTTTTGGAGTTTAATTATTTATTACAGTATTAGTAGGATTTTATTACACTGGTTAGTTAAATTAAAGTAGTAAGAATATATATAGGGCAATTATGGCATGTCACTTAAGCTTAAAAACCATGAAGCATTAAATGAAAGGTAAGGTTGATATTTCACACTTATTAACCATATAAGTGGAGGTGGAAATTGTTTTCTTCTTCATCAAATGGAAAAAAACGTGACATGAGGGGAGAGAAGGAGTGAAATACGTGAAAGAGAAAGAGAAAGAGAAAAGAGACAGGTTTCGGCCATTAGAGAAAAAAATGAAGAAGACAAGCTTAGGTTTCATCTTTTCTTAGTTTTCAAGAGTCATTTTGAGATTATTCAAGAACAGAAAAAGAAAGAGGAAGAGAAGAGCTTCCATTTGAGCCAAAATTCTCTTTGTTTGATGAAGATCCAAGGTAAGCCCAAATTTAATCCTTTTCAATTTGGAAGGAATTTTAATTCATGAGGCTTACATGGGTTTAATTATTTTAGAATCAACTTTTAGTAAATATGCTATTTGGATTCCCAATTTATATTCCCATTGAATCGAAATTTTGCCAATGTTAAAGGGAATTAAGAGTGGCAAGAGGAGCAAGAGGAAAGGTATTTTTAAGCAAGTTTTTAAGCAAAGAATCCATGTGGGTTATATGTTTATAATTTGAGTTAATGAACCATGAGTATTTTCCTAATCAATAGATTTAAATGATTTCAATTGCTTTATAAATGTTACATTTATTGCTTCTTAAATGATTTAAGTATTTGCTACATGTTTTGTACATGAATCTTGATGATGGGTTATGAAATAATGATGGAAATTGTATTTGAAATATATCATGCTTATGGGAATCATGTTTCTGAAATGTGCCTTTATGAAAGACGTTTGCAAGTCATGAAATTCATGTTCGTGTTTAAGTTTATGGTGTCCATCATGTTATGTAACGTGCACGTTGACTATGCTAAAGGTTTCTCCCACTTGCCCGCTAGTGGTATAGAGCTCCATTATAGACTCCCTCATGTTTATTAGATCTTCGCAAGAACTCCCTCAAGTATATGGTTTAGCTGCAAGGCTTCTCCATCATGTTTATATGGACTACCCAAACCATTATGCTTGCTTATGTTGTTTATGATTTGTGTGACAAGTTTGAGAAATATATATCTTATGTTGTTTATGATTTTTTTTACAAGTTTGAGAAATACATGTCTTATGGTGTTTATTATTTGTTCGAGAAGTTTAAGAAATACATGTCTTATATTGTTTATGATTTGTTTGACAAGTTTGAGAAATACATGCCTTATGTTTATGATTTTTATGACAAGTTTGAGAAATACATGTTTTATGGTTTCAATGCATTTTACTACGACATGTATATTTCAATGGTTTTGCTTATTTCTCTGCTATAAACTTATTACCCTCAAGCTTTTAGCTTACCCCCTTCCTTCCCATCTCTAGGTGATGAGCAAGAGATTAAGTGATCGAGAGTTAAGGCACCACTCTAAGTCTGCAAATATTTTTTTGTATTTAAGTTAGTATATGGAAACTCAAGGCTTTAACTGCATTTTAAGTATTACTCATTCGTGTATGTTTTTTATTTTGTGTTACTCATTCATGTATATTTTGAAATGCCCTTTAAAGCTTTGTAAAACTCCTTTCTTTTGAGGTTAACGAAATATATTTATATTTTCCTCATGACTTTCCAAGCTTCTGCATTGCATTTTCAAGCATTCATAGAGGTAAAATCTATGTTCTATCTTCATGGAAAAAATTGTATGAATCTAGGCTAATCTAGATAAAGTTGTCTGCTTAGAAGTTGTAGTTTATCATCTTAGCTTTCCAATGATATAAAGTTTGTAACTTTTGGACATCAGAAAAAGAGTACTATGGTGTCTTCAAATGGGAAGAATTAGTATGATAAGTTAGAGATGAAATGAAGGTGATAAAGGGAGTTGAACATGTGCAGAAATTTATGATGAATGTGTATAAGTTTGAATGTTATGTTTTTGGGTTGATGACCAACCATAGATTATGATTTGGTTGTAAATGATATTGAGCTAAAATGGAAGTGAGAATGAAGGGGAAATAATGAGGAATATAAGTTAGAAATGAAAGATATGCATAAGATGGGCTATATGTAACTTGTAGGAGTTGGAAATCTGGAAATTGGCCGGTAAATGTCCGTTGGGTGGACTTAGTGTCTGCTGGGCAGACATTCTCAGGAATTCCAGCATTCCAGCTCTGTTCATGTCTGTTTAGAGGGACATAAGTCTGTTGCGCAGACATTCTCGGGATACCTACATAAATGTGCAATTTTTGACTCTTTAGATGACAAAATCTCTCTTTGGGGTCTTCACAGAAGTTGTAGAACTAGAAGTCCTCTTCAAAACCTACTTAAATGACCTTAATCTGACATCTATAGTGAAAGTTATGCCTATTGTCCCAAATCATGTACATATATAAATTGTGGACTTATTAATGCTTTCCTACGGTACATTTAGGCTTAAATGGAGCTTGAAATGTACTTAGTTTGATGTGGAAATAAAAGATAAAAATGAGGGATATGTTTAGGGTGACGACTGATGACATAAATATAAGAATGGATTGTTGTATATCAAGTGTTCAAATATGGAATTTTGGGATGTTATAAGAATGAAGGTGAACCCATGATGACTAATGAGATTCCATTAAAAGAACGCTATAGAGTGATGTGCTCAAATTTGAATCACGAGTTAGACTCTAAAAATGGGGTCTAACATTAAACCTAACCAAATGTCAGATAGTTGTGCATTAGTCTATGTTTTTCTAATTATTTGGCATGTGTTTTTTGCATAATAGTTTATTATTGTTATATTTTAGGATATTATTTATATGTTTTCATTTAGTTTGATTCTCATTGTTGTTCTTTTATGTCTGATGTTAATTTAAGGTAAGAATTGATTATTTTTATGTAGGAATGAAGATTGAGCAACTTGGAGATTGAGTTAGACACCAAAGAGGAGAAGAGAAGAAGAAACATTTTGTCGTAAGATCCCACGATTGTGAGAATCATGCCAGTTCCCACGATCGTGGGATGTTTTATCCGAGAACATATGTAAGGTTCAATAAAATTTTAGGTTTTCTGGACTATATAAGATATTAAACTCCTATGGAAGAAAGAGGATTTGAATCATCTGTGTAGAAGAGTCTCCTTGAGTGAGAAATCCAAGTTTTGAGTCTTGAGGAAAGTGGAGATTTAAGGATCATCCATCATAATTGGGAAAATAGCACATCAACACCAGATTTTCCATATTTTGGCAAAGAAGAAGAGATTTCTTTATTCAATTTTCTGTCATTTTTATCTCTTTTAGTCATTGTAAGATGGAATATTTGAATGTTGGCAATTTTATAGAGACCATAAGTGGCTAATTTGTTTTTAGTGATTACTTTTGACTTATTTTGTTAAACTCTTATTTTATTGATTTGAATGGAAGATATCGTTGATGAATGTTAATTATATTTATACCAAGCATTAAATTGAGAGATTGAGTAGGGAATCTATATAGGATCATACAACGAGAGTTGGCATTCTATAGACTTACATTCATCACATTGATTGATTAGTTGAAAGAGAGATCTTAGCTAATTTAATTGATTACCCATAGGGCAACTTAATAATTAGTTAAATTAGAGTGATTGGATAGATTGAGAGATTTCTTAATCAACTTCATTTAATTTGATTAGGGACAATTAATTACACCTTAAGATAGGGTAGTTAATATAATTGGACATCTTAAATGAGACACAATTCGATTAATAAAATAGGAAGGAGACAAGATAGGGAGAAAGTGATCTCTAGTTGTTAGAACCTTGAATTCCAATTTTCTGCATTTTAGTATTATCAATTGTTCATTATTAGTCGCTTAATTTTAATTTAATTTTCCAGTTTATTTCCAATAAACAATTTCGTTTCTTAAACAATGATTAATTTGAATTAAACGGTGACTAAGCATCCATCCCTGTGGGATCGGTATCTGCTTTCTAACTACAAGTCATGACCTGTATACTTGCGATTTTTTAGCATAAAACTAGTAAATTATTTTTGCAAAATTCATCAACAAGTTTTTGTCGCCGTTGTCAGGGATTATTTATTTAACATCTTGTTTAGTTTAGATTACTTTGATTTAAGAGTTTTTGATACCTTTCCTTATGTATTTGCTGGTGTATGAACACAAGGAGCACATGAAGATCGACAGAAGTTAGTGAAGACAAGTTTCCTGATATTAAAAGACATAAGAGAGAGTTAAGAAAAGCGAAACATCGAAATCTTACACAAAGAGATATGGCTGAAGAAGGAGAGCAAGGAGGAGCTGAGAGGACACTGATGGACTTTATGAGGCCAGGATTTAGTCCTCAAGGAGTTGAGAGGCCAGTGGTTCAAGCTAACAATTTCGAGATTAAGCTAGCACTCCTCAACATATTGCAAAATAGTGTGCAATTCTATGGGCTATCTAACGAGGATTTAAATTCCCATATTGCCAATTTTTTAGAGATTTGCGACACTTTTTGGGTCAACAGAATGTCTAATGATGCAGTAAAGTTAAGGTTATTTTCTTTCACATTGAAAGATCGGGCAAAGGCGTGGTATAACTCGCTTAATTCGGGGCAGATTACTACTTGAGAGCAGCTAGCCCAAGCATTCTTTGTGAAGTACTTTCCACTGACCAAGACGACGAGGATCATCAAGGAGATCACAAATTTTTAGTAGAATGATGGGAATCTCTCTATGAAGCTTAGGAGAGATGTAAAGAATTTAGAGAAGTTGTCCCCACCACAACATTTTGAGGGAGTTCCTATTGTACACATTTTACAATGGGAGAATCCAAACACGAGAGGAACCATAGATGCAGCCATTGGAGGTTCATTAATGAGGAAGACTATTACAGCGGCTCATGACCTTTTGGAGAAGTTGAGGAACAATAGTTGCATATGGTCAAGCGAGAGGAGTAGGCAGGGGCAGAAGGAGCAAAACGGTATGATCCCTATTGACTCTGTAACTGCTTTACAGGTACAGATTACAACCCTTATGAAGCAGTTGAACAATATGCAAGGAGCATCTTCCTCTATAGCTAAGGCAATGCAACTACAATGTGAGCTATGCGGGCAGAAAAACCATGGCTCAACTGAATATTTTCTGTTAGGAGCCGATGGTATAGAACAGGTAAATTACATAGGCCAGCCATAGAGAGGTAACAATACGTACTCAAATACTTATAATTCGGGCCGAAAAAATCACTCAAATTTTTTGAGAGTGCTAATAATGTAAATGGCCAAGCAAGACTGCAAGGACCTCTGAGATTTTAGCAAGATCGACTTGGATCTATGGAGAGCAAATTGGATAAGATGATGAGGGCTTTGGGTTCCAAACTGGCAGCTCAAGAAGAGAATCAAAAGAGGATGTTTGCCAGCCAGGAGGAAATTCAAAAGAGGATGGAAGCAAAGTTTGACCAGATTGTGAAGAATCATACATTATCCATCCATAATTTGGAGGTTCAGGTAGGTTAACTCACCAACACTTTGTCTTCTAAAAATGTAGGTAGTCTACCTAGCAATACTGAGGTCAACTCGAAGGAACAAATCATAGCAATCACCAGGATATAGAAAAAGGAAAGTGAACATAAGAAGGAAGACAAAGACAAGAGAGAAGGACAAACAGTTTTGGAAGTCCTTCCAAGTGAACCAATAAGTGAGCCGATTAAGGAACCTCAACTTAGTATTCTGTATCCAATTTTTTCTCAGCAGAAGCCAAGTTCAAATAGAACAATGAAGAATGTTAAGGAGGTTAAGTCAAACAAGATTAAGGATATAACGAATCAACTCTAAACAAAGCTCACGTTAAAGGAACCGGTCAAGAAAGAGGCAAAGGAGCACATAACAGACGAAAATTTTAACATAGCACAAAAGAAAGAAGACCCATGAAACTTTTTCATTCCTTGCAGTATAAATGGAGTTACTATAGCTAGGGCATTTACGAATTTGGGAGCTAGTATCAATATGATGCCCTACACTTTTAGTCAGAAGTTGGGATTAGGAGAGCCAGAGCCTACAAAGATATTAGTGAAAACAGCCGAGAGAATAGTGCATCAATTGAAGGGGATTATTAAGAACGTGCAAGTACAAATTGAGAGATTCATTTTCCCCGCAAATTTCTACATACTAGATATTAGAAAAGATGTAAAAACTCCTATTATTCGTCGATAACCGTTCCTAGCTGCTTCTCACTCGATCATTGACGTTGATGGGGGTGAACTAATTCTGATAGTAGGAAAGGAACAATTAACCTTCAAAGTGTCAAAGAAAGGCTACTGTTCTCCTTTACCCCCAATGGATATCAAGGAACCTAAATCCTGAGGAGAATGTGAAGATATTGAGGATCCTAGGAACATGTTCAAAAAGAAATGAACGCGTAGGAGAAGGTTAAGGAAGGAAAACTATAAGGAAGGTGGAATCCATACCAGGCTAGCTCATGTGCAGAGTTTGAGATCGGCTTTTGCACTACCTAAAGTAAATCACACGTTAATATAGAATTCACGTACAATATACGAGATACACAAGAAGGGGGGGTTGAATTGTGTATTCTTT
>JANQAP020000256.1:6092075-6126812 GCA_026874005.2 Erythroxylum coriaceum
TAAGGTTGTACTAACTACAATAATTCAAAATAAATAAACTAATGTAGAAAATAAATAAATCAAACAATTAATTTCAAGAATTAAATTGCAGAAATCTATACAAGTAACAAATCACACAACCCAATCCAAAAATCAACCTAGAAATTACCAAGTGAGAGAAAGGAGATTTTTAATTCGAAATTAACAAAAATCTAACTAATTATGCAATTATCGAATTAATGGGTCTAAACAATCCTAGGGTAGATTACTCTATCTCGAGTTATAATCCTTAACCCTAATTGATAATCCCTAATTTAAATTATGGAATTGTGATCTCTCGAGTAACAATTGACCAAAAACCTAAATTAGTTCTAAAATTTTCTAATAACCTATCGGAAACCTATGCTCGATCTCTCGTTACAAGATTCTACTAGTTTGATTCAATTCCCTACCTATCAAATTACCTAACGCTCATTAGCCTAATTTGATTATTTTCACTCAGCTCACCCTCTCAGTTTATTGCCAAATTATTACGAACAGATATTGAATCACAATTAAATCAATAAAAACACAATCAACCAAACTTTATTAGTCTCAAGGACCAAAAACCTGAAGGTGAGTTTAGATATGAATCAACACTCGAAAACAGTTAATTTCAATAATCATCGTAATTTCATACATCCATAAAATTTAAATAAAAATAGAAATATTGTCGAAAAGGATTTGTGGAGGCAGCGACTGCGGGAAACTACCTGTTTCGAGTAGTAAGTCGCGCCCAGCTTCATCTCTGTGAGACTCTTCCTTCATCTCCCTCCTCAATCTCTTGATAACTCCCTAGGTTTTTTCAAAATGTGACTAACATGAATACTCTCTTTCAAACTCTCCAAAAGATGCCGGTTCTGTCTCTTTATGATGTATTTATATTTTGGATGCCCTAGGTTTAAGTCAGGGTCAAAATGGTCCAAAAAATCTTATGAAATTTGAGTTTTTGCTTTAGTCCGACGCAGGTCACGATCGTGGCCCTGCCTGCCACGATCGTGGCCAGAGCCTAAATCTTTCTGTCATGATCGTGGCCCAAAGTGCACAATTGTGGCTTGGCACTTAGTTCTTTACCACGATCGTGGCCTAAAGTGCACGAGCATGGCCAGGGTCCTTTCAACTCACCTTTTTCTGTCACAATCGTGGCCTATTGTGCTACGATCGTGGCCATATTTTTAGCTCGAAACTCTCTGAAACTTCTCCATTCTTTGCCATTTACTCTGAAACACTAACAAACCCATCAAGGTACCTCAAAAATATAACATTTAAGCTCAAAGACTCATACTAACCCATAAAAATAATTAAACACATCAACTAACACAATTGAAACCTAAATACACACTAAACTCTCAAAATAACACTAAATACTTAACAAATCAAACCCTAAAATACAATGCAAATCACAACTATCAACATCCCCACACTTAAATGTTTTCTTATCCTCAGGCAAACAAAACAACAAATACACAACACATAATGCAATAATGAGGCAATGGCTTTGACTTCATGAAGTCAATTTAATCATAAACACAATCATATAAGTTATATCTAATCATTAACCTACAAAATCTATGTCTAGGGCATTAGAACTAAATATATAATTTAATCGAGATCTAAGTGTTAATTTATTTACCCTTTTTAATTGTACAAACACGTTAATAATTCTTGAGTCCTTCAGACTCTGTAACTGTTCCTAAGTATATTTTCATGAAAAGTCAAGCTTATTGGAAGTCTGGTAGGTTTTATTAAGGAAACACCAAATTTTTTTATTTTTTTATTTTTGAACATAGACTTGGTCTTTTTACGCGGAGGCAAACATTGGTAATGAATGTCGATCCAGTTACTCAACTAAGTCTTGTTTTTACTACACAGCTTGGTTGAAACATCATTATAGCTTTTTAACGTGAAGGCACACATTTGTGAGGGGTGTCGATCCTACACAGCTTGGTTGAAACGTCATTATAGCTTTTTAACGTGAAGGCACATATTTGTGAGGGGTGTCGATCCAGTTACTCAGCTATATCACATTTTCAACTAGCTACTAGCTCTATTCATAACCCGAAGGTTAGTGGAATAGTGATTTATTTAACAAAAAAACTTTTTTTTCTTTTTTTATTACTTACCTTGTTGTTTAAGCTACTTATTTCCATGAAAAATACTAGTTAAGCTACTTAAGTTAAAAAGCCTCAAATTATGAATGAATGTGACAACCTATAGGCTAATAATTTTACACTAAATCCTAATTAAGCTGCATATTTATCCAAAGAGTCCTAATTCACTAATTTTGCAAGCTAATGATCATTTACAACCTACTAGACTATGTTCAAAATTAAATGAATTTCACTCATCTAAACCATTGACACATTCAAGCAATTCGAACAATGCAACTTAATAACTATCATATGGTATGAAAATCACATTTAAAAGAAATAACATAGAATACCTCCCCATACTTGAACAACACATTGTCCTCAATGTGAGTAGGGTGCACAAACACATAAGGGGAAATAAAACACAATATAAGAAAAACATAAGAATAAAATACTAACAAAAATGAAAATAAAAGGGTTAGAACACGAAACCGTTTATAGTGATAGAGGTGATAATGGCGATAGTGTTGAGACCAAATCCGCTTGACATCTAGAGGGTTTCCCTATCTTATAAGTAACTCAAGAGAGAAAAAGAATTAGCAATCCAAATCATTCCAAATTATTTAAGAATTTAAAACAAACCTCACTACATAACAATTTAAATCTAACTACTGAACGTGTTAAATTATGGTCATTAATATGACCTTAATCCTTTAAGCCTCAGCTAAGATCAATTATGAGCGGCTTGCTTCCATCCTTCTCGTTCAACATCAGTTTTGTAGCCTGTGAGTAAGCTACAAATTGCAAAATGATCAGAAGGACAATATTAATAAAGTTGAGAAAGCTAATTAATTTCATCAATGTCCTTCTCATTAACAAAATGTCAATAAAATAGGGAATAACGAAGCTCCCTGAATCTTCCATTGAATCCAACAATTTAGCCTGTACGAAGGTGAGTTGCTTTCTTTCTTCCTTAATCACCTTCGTCTCCTCTGCTTCTTCCGCTTCATGAATAGAGACCTTCATCGCTTCTTCAAACTCTATGTCTGTTGTCGTCTGTTCTTCGTCCCCTTATTCTTCAAAGATTCAAACACATCAATTATCTTGAGTGAGCTACTAACCTTCGGATTCTTAATTACATCATTCATGTTGAATGTCATTTGATCATCATTAATCCAAAAGATAGAGTTCTTTTCCTGAGCATGTCCCCAAGATTTTTCGATGTCCACATATGGTATATCAAAAACTGGTGAATAATAGGGATGGTTGGCATTGTTTACTTCATCCTCTTCTTGATTTCTTGATCTTCTCTAACGTTAGGTTTAGTTTGATTTCTTGCCAGTTCTTCTAGCTCTACCCCATTCCTAAGTGTGATAACCTATCGTGGCTCTGTTGAATTTACATTCATAATGTGTAGATAATTTTCTACACTTTGCTTACAAAATTCCTTGGAAAGTTGACCTATTCGAACCTCTAGATTGTGAATAAAAGAGGCATGATCTTTGGTTACTTGCTTAAACTTCTTTTCCAATCTCTTTTAGTTCTCTTCCATATCCGTGAGCTTATCCATGATTTTGTGCAGCTTGGAATCCCAAGAACTGGATTCATCATATTGAAATTCAACTAGGTCTTGATGTCCTAAATGATTCCCTACATTGTTGGACCAATAGAATTCTGGGTGGTTTTGCCACCACAGAGTGTACAGGTCCATATAAAGATGATGATTTCCCCAACGAAATTGGGGCTCAATGAAGTCCTCAAACGTCCCTTGCTCCCTATAATATTCATCCTCTATGATCATTCTTTCTATCCCTTCTTTGCATTCAATTCTTCACATCTCTCATTCTCACTCTAAGATGTCTTGATGTGTCTCTACCTTATGCCCAATTTTTTTTAAACATGAAAGATAGTGAAAAAGCCTTAAACTAAAGAACTAAATTAATCACCTCCCCGACAATGGTGTCAAAAACTTGATCGCAAGGTTACGTACGCTAAGTCTTAATATTTATAACTTTGGTAATTTTAGCAAGCGCACGGGTCATTCGTGTAGTACCTAAGGTATCAATCCCACAAGGAGATAAGTCTAGTCCTAAAATCTAAGGTTGTACAAACTACAATAATTCAAAATAAATAAACTAATGCAGAAAATAAATCAATCAAACAATTAATTTCAAGAATTAAATTGCAGAAATCTAAACAAGTAACAAATCACACAACCCATTCCAAAAATCAACCTAGAAATTACTAAGTGAGAGAAAGGGATTTTTTAATCCGAAATTAATGAAAATCTAACTGATTATGCAATTATCGAATTAATGGGTCTAGACAATCCTAGGGTAGATTACTCTCTCTCGAGTTATAATCCTTAACCCTAACTGATAATCCCTAATTTAAATTATGGAATTGTGATCTCTCGAGTCACAATTGACCAAAAACCTAAATTAGTTCTAAAATTGTCTAATAACCTACCGGGAACCTATGCTCAATCTCTCGTTACACGATTCTATCGGTTTGATTCAATTCTCTACCTTTCAAATTACCTAACTCTCGTTAGCCTAATTTGATTATTTTCACTCGGCTCACCCTCTCAGTTTATTGCTGAATTATTACAAACAGATATTGAATCACAATTAAATCAATAAAAACACAATCAACCAAACTTTATTAATCTCAAGGACCAAAAACAGTTAATTTCAATAATCATCCCAATTTCATACATCTATAAAATTGAAATACTGTTGAAATGGATTTGTAGAGGCAGCGACTGCAGGAAACCACCTATTTCGGGGAGTACGTCATGTCCAGCTTCGTCTCCGTGACTCTTTTCCTTCATCTCCTTCCTCAATCTCTCGATAACTCTTTAGGTTTTTTCAAAATGTGGCTGACATGAATGCTCTCTTTCAGACTCTCCAAAAGCTACTGATTTTGTCCCTTTATAATGTACTTATACTTTGGATGCCCTAGGTTTAAGTAGGGGTCAAAATGGTCTGAAAAATCTTGCTAAACTCAAGTTTTTACTTCAGCCTAACGCAGGCCACGATCGTGGCCCTTCCAGCCACGATCGTGGCCAAAGTCTAATCCTTTCTGTCATGATAGTGGCCCAAAGTGCACGATCATAGCTTGACACGTAGCTCTTTGTCACAATCGTGGCCCAAAGTGCACGATCGTGGCCAGGGTCCTTTTAGTTTGCCTCTTTTTGTCACGATCGTGGCCTATCGTGGGCCGTATTTTTTGTCCGAAACTTCTCCGTTCTTCGCCCTTTACCTCGAAACACTAATAAACGCATCAAGGTACCTAAAAAATATAACATTTAAGCTCAAAGACTCATACTAACCCATAAAAACAATTAAACACATAAACTAACACAATTGAAACCTAAATACACACTAAACACTCAAAATAACACTAAATACTTAGCAAATCAAACCCTAAAACACAATGCAAATCACAACTATCATCCCTCTCTCTCACGATCGTGGCCTGTTATGCACAATCGTGGCCTGGATCTTAGCTCCCTGTCACGACCGTGCCCAAAGTGCACGATTGTGGCCTGACTGCCTTGGCTCGTCCCTCTCTGTCATGATTGTGGCCTGTTGTGCCACGATTGTGGGCTATGTTTTTGGCTCGAAACTCTTCACAACTTCTCCGTTCTTTGTCGTTTACCCTGAAACACTAATAAACACATCAAGCTACTTAAAAAATATAACAATTAATTCAAAGACTCATACTAACCCATAAAAACATTTAAACACATAAACTAACACAATCAAACCATAAATACACACTCAACACTCAAATTCATACTAAATACATAACAAGTTAAACCCTAAAACACAATGCAAATGACAACTATCATGGATGAAGGAGACAACCTCTAGCCTAGAGCTGAGAGAGCTAATGGAAGAACTTACATCACAATTGTCAACAATCTGTAAGTGAAAATGCATGAAACACCATATGTTTATAATTAAGCTATAGGCTTAAATTTAAAAAATGGCATAAAATTAATTGTTTTTATATTAGGTTGATTCTGTCTGAACCGTGACATGACATCCAAATTCAAAGAGAAGATTGATCTTAAGGGTTATATATAGAAGAATATCTCTCAAGCGACAAAGGAATTTTACTATCAGGAGTTTGAGGTATAAAAAATATTTTTTTTATTTTTTAATTGATTTTTATACATTAATTAGATAAATATTATTACATTGCAAGTACTTATCGTATATTTTTCCTTTTGTTTCAGAAAGAATTTTTTGGGATTCTAAATTTGGCGCGGTCATTTATAAAATATGGGAGAGACAAGCACGTACACGTTTTCGAGACTTTATTGGTGCGATACACAAGATTGGTGTACGACCGCCTTATATTTCTGAACAAATATGGAGTCTTTGGCAGCAGTATTGGACATCACCCGAGGTAATGTCCATTTCTAAGCATAATTCTACCAACAGATATGGAGGACAAGGGAGAGAGTCTTCTCGTACATACTGGAGGATCTATTACCCACCACGAGCATGCAAAGAGACTTGTAAGTATCTACACTTTACATTTATTAGTTTGGTGTATTTCATTTTAATTTGATGTGTGAATTTTGGAAGGAAAATATGTATATTATGGAGAATGATAATGTTATAAATGTCTGGTGTCATATATGGCTATATTGTTGAGTTACTTTCTTTGTTCGACAAGGGGTAAATATCATAAAAGTAGAGAAAATTCTGCCAAAATTTTTATAAATTGTAGTTCACTTATAACATTTTATTCTGATGTAAGAAAAGTCTATAGGCACGAAGCCTACACCTCATTAGCTCTTTTTGCACACTCATACTAAGAAGCATCACGGTGTGATCTTCGTCAACACCTGATGTAGAGAACTAAATGTATGTGAAATTTATGCTTTAATATTAATGCTTAATAATTATCACTTACTAACGTAAACATTGCCTTCTGATAGGACCAAATATAAGAAAGCATTCAATGATACTCAGCAATCTGAAGATGTTGATGAGAGTCAAACCTATTTTCATGCAGTGAGTGGTAAGGACCGTCGTAGAAGGATATTCAGCTTAGGTTCATTTGCAAACACATATTATTTGCAATCCTCCACATCCAGTACAGTAGCATTTAGTAAGCGGTCCACACCCAATGAAATTCATGAGCTTCGAAGCACAGCACAGACATCGGTAACTTAGTTGCAACAGTCGATGGAGTATATAGCTCAGCTCCGTAATGAGGTAAATGAGTTGAAGGGGAGGGGTAGCACCTTATCGCAGCAATCAGAGCATCCGCGGTCACCAAATGAATAACTTGTAGTCATTTCGTATAAATTATAAATACTTATTATGTACAAAATAACTTTTTATTATCAATTATGATAATTTTTACTTTATATCATCAATTAACTTTCTGTTTTAACAAGTCAAATGTAAAAACAAATCAAAATATTGTCAACAGATAACTCATAACTATATAAATTATGCATCGACCATAAGATCATCAAATAAAATTAAATGCAGGGAAATTTTAAAAAAATAGTTTTAGTAAATTTATCGACAAAAAAAACAAAGTTCGTTGGTAAAATCTATTCGATTTATCGACAAATAACCAATAACTATCGGTAATGTTGTCATTAACTTACCGACGAAATAAGCACTTCCGTCGGCAATTTACCGATGGACAAACTTGTCTGTCGGTAATTTTACCGGCCGAAACAATAACCGTCGGTATATTCACTGACGGTAATGCAAAATGTCTGTCGGTAAATTTGTGACGGACATTCTGTGATTCGTCGCAAATTATTACCTATGACCTTTTCTCTGATGCCTTAGTCCATTGGTAAATTCCGCCGTTAACTTAGCTTACCGACGGAATGTGTAGGTTTTTCGCCTATAATTTTTAAACTTCATTTTTCTTGTAATGGTGTCAACGATGCTGTTGAGTCCTAGCGTTTACGAGATGGATACCAAAGTCATCTTTCGCTTGAAAAAGAAAGTAGACATTAGAGTAAGAAGTGACCTTAGCGCCGGACAAAATCCAATATTTTTCATCTTGCATTGTCCTTAGCAGATTCATTGACTTCCTAAATACTAAACTCGTATTTAACAACAATTGTATCATTTTAATATAAGAGTAAAAAAGCTAATAAAATGGAGTCATATTAGTTAAATCAAAGCCTTAGATATCATATTAAAGCAAGCATAGGAAGTTTTGTTAAGATTTTAGACTTTGCTTAACTTGTATACCTTATGTTTCGGATCTGGCAATCTTGCAAAATGCTTTTACGTTTTTTACAAATCAACGTGCATAACTCACTTTCATCTAGAATAACTGTTAGTGTCTGATTATTACAATTGAATTAAGACTAACTTGCAATGAGACGAATAACTAGACAACTCTCGTCGTAGTCTATCCTATATTCATGTCTAAAATATTTGGCATAATTTTTCATATTATAATGCTACATTTTTGGGTTGGAATTAGTATCAGGATATGCAAATAACAGACGGAAAGGCTACCACGGGAAGAGTTATAGCATTGACTCAAATCTTGACAATTCGATAATCTGCTCCCACAATCTTTTCCTTTTTGGTGCTAGTTTTTAAGCCTTCTTTTCTATATGTTTTCACTGTTAGAATTGGGTTATCATGAGTGCGTATCGTATAGTTGTTGTTTCAATCACATCCGAGTAGCTAATAATTGTTAAGAATGAAACTTCACATACATGCGCCGGAGTAAATGCAGTAAAATCCGGATAATGAAGATCGTTATTAAAAGCTACAAATTTTTTTATGCTTGATGGTAAACTTATATTAGGGACGTTGTTTTTCAAGATTAAAATTTCGCACTATGGATTGCAAATTTTCTACTCTTTAACAAACAAATGCAAGATAGATATTCTTGTTACTTCTTTTGAATGATTTATGGTTTTTAGTCTCGAGTATAAAGAGGTGGCGGGGGGTATGAGATGGACGACTCTTTAATAACATTAATCTTTTATGCTAATCACGCTGCAAAGGTTCCAAGTCTGAATTGGCCCTTGTAATATCCTAGAAAACAGTACATGGAAATTTAATAAAATAGAAGAGACAGACGGAAGTGATTATAATGAGACAAATGGTAGCTACATGACTTGGCGCTTTGCAGTAATTTATTTGTCTCAATTTCACATCCACCAACATTATGTGAATAGGATGCTTCACTTAGTCTGGCTGCTACCTCCCCTGTTGAATAAAATGTTGATGTTATGTACTTCTCAAATGTTTTTAGTAAACTATCATAAAGCAAATTAAATAAACCAAGCAACAATAATTTCAGCAAGTTGTAATCAAACCACTGATTTATTGCGTAAAGAAAATCACCAAAAGATAGTTTTTCAGGAAATGTAATTTAGGTTCGGTAAAGTGAAATGTAACACACGTTTCTCTTTACAATCTGCATGTCATGTGTTGTTTCCGGAGGAACCCAAATTAAAGCAACGAGTAGCTCCTTTTCCGATTTGATATCATGGAATTTACAACATTAAAGTATCATCATTCCACTGATTCCTTTTGCAGACTCCAGAGACAGGCATTTGAGAATATACTGGCAATACTGGTGTTCGTTAGTGCTCACTTCTTTATCGTAGGTGGAGCGTAAGATACACCACTGGGCTCTGAAGAAGCCCCTCGCAAAAGCCGAAAGTCATTCTTGGCTTTATGACTATTTGTTAAGTCAACTTAACCGAATTAACACTTCAAATACAAACGCACATACAGAGAAAATCTTTGAGGGTTCATGGAACTATAAACATACACAAGATCTTTGACCAGCAACCTGAAATAGCTTCCGTGATTTGGTTTTAGACAGAAATATTCATTAACCATCTACATGGAACCACATTTCCACATTTGAAGCCTGCCCATTTCTGATGGCATTTTCTTTTTGATTGTAAAGTTTTAATTTATTAAGATTTCCAGAAGCTGACAAGAAGTTTTACAACACCTGTGCATAATCAAAGAAATCAATCAGTGAGGAATTCTAAATATACAGATAACTATATCAGAAGCAACTAAAAACTTTAGAAAGAAGTTGTTACTCAGCTCAAATAAGTACACCATAAGGCCATAGAGGTTATTAAAGATACCTGAATCAGAATTGAGACTAGAACACCATGAAGCTACATGCCTGCTTTAACAGCATGAAGCTTCTTCTGTCTCTTGAACCCATTCAAACTATTCAAATGAAACCCATTTGTCAAAGGTATTCCCTCCACAGATTTCAAGTCTTCTCCCTTAATCATGAATTCATTGTCCTCATCTGGTATGCTGAAATCAGCAGGATTCCTGTTCAGACTGCAGGTTTGAGTCACAGTACTGCTTTTATTGGCCCAGGCAATACCACTATTATTCAATGGGTGTATCTTGTGCTTTGTTGAATTGCCAGATGCTTGCATATGCATAGGAAATGCACTAGACTCTGATGTACCAAAAAAAACTGTTTGAAGGCTATGAGCTGGAACAGATCCACAGTTGGTGCCAAAACTACCACTTGGTGCAGATTTTCTTGATCTGCCTTTACTCTGAGAAAGAAAGTCAGTTTTTCTCTTATGTTTTTCTTGAGAAAGATGAGAAATATATTCATTATCCGTCTTGAAGCTCTTATCGTGTTGAGGTGAAGCAGAAGATGCACCAACTGTAATTGACATTGCAGGAACCTCACCATGGGCACAATCTGCAAATTGGTTTCTACCATGGTAATTATATGGAATATATTTTATGGCATTAGGAGGTTTATAAACACCAGGTTCCTGCCCAGGAAACTGTTTAGGGCCATGGTCAGATTTTATGGTAGGTCTCTTCAACAGTTCTGAGGATACATCCTTATCAATCTGAGCACTGGATCGTGCTCCTGCATCCACAAGGCTGAGCAAATGCATAGCAGGTATGGTTTCATTAGAATACAGGTCCAGTGAACCTACCAGCTTTTCATTGATCTCAATCTTACCATGCTTGCGAGGAAATAGGTAATCTGAATGAGTTCTTCTGAGAGTTTCAGAATCAACATTTTGCATTTGCTTTCCAATGTTGGTAGAACTTTGAAGAAACTTTGGTTCAGGAGGCCAATTTGATTTTTGCTGATATATGCTGCCAGGCCCAGTGGTACAAGGGAGCATAGTCAAATTTGCTGATGGACCTCCAGACTTAGGAGGGATTCTATACACAAAGGGTATGTGATTTGGCAACATGGATTGCCAAAGAGGATTTGCTTCTTCACTCTGATCTGGATTCCATTGGCAGGTAACACATGGTCTCGAGCCATGCAAAATGGTATGAGAAAACCTCTTTGTATTGACATTCCCAATTGATGCAGAATTTGGGCCATGAGATTGCCTTTGGGAACTTGAAACACAATTTTGGTCCACATTTGATGGATTCTCTTCATGATCTACCACCGGACCTGCAAGCAACCGAGCTTGTTCCGGTTGGTTCATATTCAGGAGTTTTCTATCAGCTTGAGAAAAATAATCAATTGACTTTAGTTTCGCCAATCCCGGACGTTCCTCCCTCTTGATCGTTCGGTTTTTTCCATTCTTAGCCTTGGGATTTCCTTTAAGAGCAACTTCTTGAGGAAAGAGACTCGTCCCTCCTTTCCCATATGCTTTACTGAAATCAATTGTCTGACCACAGATGGAGTAATCAGTTGTTGCTAACTGGCTGTTCTGGTACTCGGGATCAGGAAGACACCTCTCATACTGATTCTTTGCCATGAGCTCAACAATATCCATTGGAATGTCATCTAGAGCTCCCTGTTCAGGTACCTTATCAACCCTTTGGATATTTAAATGGTCCTGATTTTCTGTTGTCTTTTTGTTGTTGTTTGGAGTAAAATAATCCTGGAAATTTAATGTTGATCAATTAGATACAAACAAGGCATGCTGACGTGCCTACTAAAGAATTATATTGAAACCTACTGAAGAAAGTTTTCCAACATGAGCAATCTGCAACTAGGACAAATGCATAATTCTCTCTGTTGTGTTAATCAAAAAGTAATCCAACTTACACCAGCCAAGCCAGTGTAAGAACTGACAATGAGAAGGAACTGACAATGAGAATGCAATGGAAAAATAAGCAGATGATGACTTAAAAGCAGACAGAGATAGAGATGTGACAAAATGCAATCAAAATGTCATATAAAATCCATCTACCTCATTCAGCTACCATGATGCATCCAGACATGAATTATGTATCATGCACCACAATTTAACTTAACCACTGTTAAGAAGAAATGTAGATCTATATAGTTATACCTTTTGTTGCATAAGAGAACAGGCCCCAATCTCAATCTGAGAGGAGAGGTTCTGCTTCTGATTCAGGAAGGGTATTATAAAGTTAGGGTTGTTACTACTCAAGGAAACATCTAGTCCTTTCCTGATAGGTGCATTTGGTGCAGACAGAGAAGTAAAGCCAAAATTTTGACAATATTTGGTTTCTGCAGCCTTCCTCATAAGCTGATCCTCAGAAATGCCCTCATGCCAAACGAAAAAGGGATTATTTCTGTTATCCATATGTGTAATATAGTTTCTGCCATGTCCTTCTGTAGGAATGTAGCTGTTAAGAGAAAGTTCCAGTCCTCTTTCCTGAGATATGTCTTCAGCAGAAAATGGAACATCAAAGGCCGCAGAGTGTATGATTCTTGTATCTTTTTTTCTCACAATACCTTCTCTGAAAATCCCAGCAGTCCCAGCAGAAATATTCTGATCATCAATTTTTGGCATCTTTCCTTTCTTCTTAGTTGAAAAACTAGGTTTTCTCTCCATTCTTTGTGCAGGCAAAGGGAAAAGATTCATTTCTCTGGCTGGCAATGCATCGTTTGCCAGTTTTGACAAAGCAACATCAACAGCAGTACAGTTAGAATAATCCCCTAGCTCCTCTGCAGTTTCATTTGGCACATGATCATTTGATACTGGTAAGGATTTTTTTTTTTCACTGAATTTCAACTTTTTAATTTTCCTTTTACCTAAACTAGGACCCTTGTCAAGTCTTTGTTTGGTTATATGACGTTTCAAATCATTTTGCACTGCAGTTATGGCACAAACACCTGCCTGTAATTCAGACCCAACTACCTCTGAGTCTCCTTTTAAAGTCCTAACTTCCTTTGCAACTCTGTTGGGAGAGCTTGTCTCCCTTGTCACTGCAGGTTTCCAGTCTTCATCCTGAGAAATTTTCCTTTTTCTGGGCTGATCCAAAACACTTTTGGCTTGTCCTTGGACGGTCAGCTGACCTTGGGTGACAGCAAAAACGTTAACTTTCGTAGATGCATCAGAGATGGCATTAAGTGTGTCATTAGACAGATAATCTTTAGTAGTTCTAATGATATCATTGTCTCCATCCTCATTTTCAGTTAATAATTCAGTTAACAAGCGGACCTTTCTTGCTTTTCTACGAGGCAAACCGCTTGAATCCTCATGATGGAGATCTTTAAGATTGTTGCCAACCAGGATCTCAGCACTTTCAGATGAAGCATCATCATGCTCTTCTGATTGCAAAGAGGAACTTCGACCTGCACAATCCATCTTACTGAGTGGCTCCTTACTGTTTCCAACATCCCTAGGTTTCTCAAAATTTTTAGCAGAACTTATAGCCACATAACCAAGGCCCCCATCAGACTCCGAATCAGCGACAACATGATGATAGACTGGTTTAGACAGACTGATTGATCCATCATATTTCCTCATGAAAGCAACTGTTGTAAGAAATCAGAATATCTACAATTAAGTAGGGAAGAAGCACCGTAGTTTATTAATACAAATATAACTTCAGACCCATGCAGTTAAAGGGTTACCGACTCTGATTGCATGATATGAATTAAAAGTTACCTAAGTCATCTGCATGACAAGTTTTCTCCATCATGCTGGAAGCAGCTTCTGCACCATAATCATGTCTATGAATTTCCTGATTCAAATTTATTTCTAGTTGCACATTGTCCCCTGGAAAAACGAATGTTTAATTAACCAAATACTTTAATATGTGGAGTATGATACTGCACCTTTGCTCGGATTGAATACATACCCAATATGGGACTGCTTGGAAGTTCAAGTTCCTTTTTTTTCTCCATAATGCATGCTGAAGGTTGATTCTTGATTGTGTTGGATAAATTATCAGAACTACTACCATCAACTTTTTTCCCTTCATCGCCAATATTGTCTATCTTAGAAACATGATGAGATAAGCACATTGCAACATCAGCAGCAATCGGCACATTCGAACATATGTTATCTACATTGAAGCTGTTGTGACAAGACTTGAGCACCTCACAGTCATTTGCAGTTCCTTCAGCATCAACCTCCCCCAGACAGTCATGGCAACGCCAAAATCTGAACTTTGGGACATATAAGGGAGGAAGTAAGCTCTTTTGCTCCTCAGACTTGTTATTGTCTTCATCAGAAGCAAATGGCCAACATAGCTTCCAGTCTCTTTTGCGAATTTGAGTTACATATCCACTGCATGCAAAATGAAAAAAAGAAAAACTTTAGAAGGCTAACTTTCAAGAAGTTGAAGTTAATCACCATCTAGAAAAAGAAAAGGTCCTTGACGGAGTTACTTTTTGTAGCAATATTCCCAATGTTCAGTTTCAGTATTATACATAGTCATTTGTTGTGACTCAGTTATTCAATATTAGAAATTCGTCTAAGTTATTCAATATTAGAAATTTGTGTATACATTGGATTTAAATTAAAAAGAGGTACCTATCATTGCTGAGGATGAAGGATAGAGTAGGGTCATCTTTATCGTCAACACTTACTGATTAGAACTTAGATACATAATTAAAGAATAGCACTTCTCCATGTGAGATGTAAGATTAGACAGATCACACAAAGAAGTATGAAGCTAGAAAATCAGACCATTTGTGAGCACAAGTCATAACTATGAATAAGATGGTCAAGGCTCAGTTAAATACATAACTTAAATAAACACAAAGATTAAATTTCTTACGTTCTCTCTCTCTCTCCCCCTCTCCCTTTCCCTTTCTCTATTACAATCTCCACTACCTCCTAACCGCCTCTCTCACACAGCCAAATATACATCATTGCCGCTAAAATGTAAAATTAAATCAGATCAAGGCTTACCGTAAAGAAAAATGCTGACAATTTGTTGCATCATTCCTCTCATTTGATTTGATGAGATTTATAGATATAGAGTCAATCAAAAGGGGTGATTCAATGGATTTGGAAGCAGTAATGCTCTTGCTACTACGCCATTTCTCCCCAACCACCATGCTCCTCTCCATGCTATTACTAATGCCAACAATGCTAAAACCATGTTAATTAGGTGCATACAAGCTTATCTTAAATGAAATCATGATGGTATATTAAGCCACCCAATAGAGTTTTGAATAATAAAAAAGGGCTTGCATAGTGCTTTGTTCAAGTAAGGTGTAGTGCTAGGCCAGCCATGTAGACAGCAAATGTTATAGGAATTTTGGAACATCATTCACAAGAAAGTACATGCATTAAAGGTAAGACAAAGAATTCAAGCAACCAATACCACAATGTTAAAATGACGAATTGCCAATGTGCGCAAAACTGAATCATAAGTTATAAACGCATTATGTCATTAATATTGATAAATAACATGATTGTGAAACATTCACCAAGCAAACCATTTAAATCAAACAACCATGCTAGGGTTTGTTTCCAATTAGAAGTATAACGAGCTTGAAAAACTATTATTTCTCAACAATAATCTCTTAAAGTGGCATGAATATTAAAGAACTGCCATATATGCAGATTTAACACATAAAATAACAATAAACAGAAGATAAATGCAAAATGAGGAAAGGGAATACTCAGAAACCCTAGGCTTCCACAGTAACAAACATAAGCCTGAAGGCAACAATTCATGATTCTCATGAAATACGATTAAAGATATCGAGAAATTCATTGATCGGAATGGCAAGCTAATTGAGGAAATAAAGCCAGTAAGACAAAGTATTGACTAGGGTTACTTAAAACTGACAGCGTTACACATAAGAAGGGAAGCTGTTAATCTCTCGATAATAACAGCAGCAAGCACAAAACCCACTTCAAAATGACCTCCAAAAACTCCAGATAATCGTGAACGTTTCTCCATCAATGAAACTTTTAGGGTTTCCTTGCCCCAAAGCCATGAATTGACGTCAATCACTGAATAGTCAACGTAGCTAATCACTACAGCCGAAAATTCAATACACCAAATGAAATCTGACATAAATATGAAGATTCTTACCTTAAGTAAAATCCAGATCGGAGAATACAAAGAAATGAGCAAAGTTGACGTACCAAAAACAGTGAAATGACCTAAAAACCTTGGATAAACGAGCTGGAAACTGAGCTAAACACAAACAATCCGGCACCAAACCAACCACAGACGCAAATACCACCCAAATCAATAATTAAGAGAAGAAACAACACCTTAAGTCACTTGCACATCAAAAGGAGCGATCTTACGCGTGCAAGATCTAATTCTTCACGGCCAACCCAAAAAGTGGTATCATCAGAAACAGCGTTTGGAAGGCAAAGAGAAGCAGCAAGCAATCAGCGGAGATTTAGAGCTGGTTGGGTGGAATTCGAGTGCGAAGTCTGGAGAAACCCTAGAGAGGTTTTCGATTCTTGCGGAGTGAGAGAGAGAGAGAGAGAGAGAGAGAGAGGGAGAGTTTTTATCTTATGTCCTTGAAAGAAGGTCCTTTGTTTCTACTAATATATACTACACATACGATATGCCCCCAATGCCATGTCATAACGCTCAGGCATTTACGACCATCCACCATTTTATATGTGCATATTTATGTTTATACGTGAGAGAGAGAAAGTGCGGGAAAGAGAAAGGGAGCCAACGGTAGGGGTCCCACGTGGCAGGGAGGTGCGCTTCTTATCACTATCCATTATGTGCTTTTCTTTTTCATGATACAGAATAAAACCCTAGTTTCCAAATTTCATGGCTAAATGAGTAAAGTTACCATTTTCACTTTTACCCCCCCACACAACGCGTTGTTTTCACGCTATTTTGGTGTGTCGTAGTCAGGTCTTTTTGTGGCATGAAAGATGCCATTTCCACTTAAGTGGCTTGTGATTGGTGAGTGCATTACACGTGCATTCTTTGAGAGTGATTGACACTCTGAACACGTTGAAACCCTAAGGATTTTTATTTCTTTTTTATCTTTTAAATTGGTAGGTGAATATTATAACCCTGGGGTCATTGGTTATTTGTTGCATAGTTAACGTCTAACCCTAACCTGGCTCTATACCTCAGGTGGGTATGGCTACATCAGACATCAGCTGTCCTTTGTGTCATTGTGTGAGAAAGAGTAAACTCTGTCAAAAATGATAAAGAGGAGAACAAGAACCTCTGTCAAAAATGATATAGAGGAGAACAAGAAAATACAGTATGAATCCACAGTAAAAACAAAAACGTAAAAAGAAGCATTATTTTCCAATTGGTAGGTATTAACCAAAGTGACTTATATTCACTTTATAATAAAAACATATTTGAATGCGATAGTAGACCATACAAGACATTGTTTCGTACGTACCGAAACGAAAACATCAGAAACATGCTAGCGTCGCCAGTAACCTATTTTACATCACTAGCTATATATGATTTGTTCGTAGGTACAACCAGTGCCGTATATACAAGCACAATCTTCGTTTTGTTTCAGCTAATGAGCAATGATCACTTGTAAGGGCAAATGAAAAGTTATATCGTGATCATTTTCTTTTCTTTTTATTGGAATTAAGTAACTATCTTATGCATACTAAGTACGTAGTATGTAGTAGGTCAACAAAATATAAGAAATACACGTAAATTTGGTGCGTACCTTATCATGGAAAACTAAAATGAAATAAACTAACATAAATTATTCTTAGTTAGCCTTCATAAGCAAGTATATGCATTATTATTATTCATATCACTTGTCAGTGGAAAAAGTCCACATTTATTTAAAACATTCTCAATTCATCAAAATTTTGACGATATTATGAGTTACCCGAATTTAAATTTTAATGTATTGGTCGTGATTAGTTGTTCCACAAACTTCCATGAATGCACGATGTACTATGATTTGTTTCATTTTATAAATGAAATAAGGTTTTTTGAAAAATATTTTGCAAATAAGAAATTGATACTTCTCCATAATTCTTGGCATATATATAAATTTTGTTTGAAAACCATATTTGATAGAATTCAAGAGAAGTTATCCCAATGCAACTATGAGTTATGGATACGTAGAGTTTGGCTCTTCTTCTCTTTACGTGGAGAGTAACATAATGACACCCCTCAACAGGCCTTTTTCCCTTATTGTTTTGCTCTTGACTCCGTCAAAATCCATCGATTAACATTCAAATCAGCTGGTGACATTGAGCCAAAGCAATGACGTACACCGTATGGGTTTTGTAAAAGCCTGAGGACCCAGGAGTTGTATAACCAATCCTCCGGCCGGTAACATAAGCAAATAAGTTATAATCAACCTCAACAAAAAGGAAGGGAGTCATATTTCACATTTTTTTTACTAAAATGCTGTAATTATATGTGAAAGTCTAGACCTACAGATTAAAATTATGTTTATCCAACTATTTTAATGTTTAATGAGATAAAAATGTTTAATACCATAAATAAGGTTTATGCATAGTGTTTTATGTCAAAAAATTCCAATCTTCCATACATTTGAGAGCCCAGAGATTGAAGTTGAGTTAATAAATCAATGTCAATTGTCTCCTGAGATGATAAATGCAGATCAACACCCATGATTATGTATAATCATTTAAATTCCGGTACAACTAGTATTGCTTAAATAAGCTGGGGTTAAATATCACAGACCTTTTTGATTAATTTTATATAACCAATTAATGATTATTATAACTTACAAACTTAATGTCACTTATACTTTTTACTCGTTTTATCACTTCTTAGAGTATGTTTGAAATCACAAGAAACATGAGCTTCATCTTACATATATACATACATCCATCCTCCCACTGGGAGTGGAGTGGAGAGGGTGAGTAGTAATGTATGTAAATGTATATTAGCATATTTATCCTATTGACCATCTGGGTCAGTAAAACTAAAATCCATGTAGAATAACTGTTGGGTTTAGTTTGGTTGAAACGTGAAAGGGATACCTCACATTTCTTGACAGAGTAAAAAGGGGCCCTCGCTTCACATCATCTGTCATCATGCATAAAAACATCCGTCAGATACATCCAATTTTATTTTTTTTAGGAAATGGCCAGTGCATGCTGTGCTCGACAAACAGTAATCATGAACAAAGAAGATTCCTAACTGATGATAATTAGTGCTTGCTTCTTGGGATGTTTCGGTACGCTAATTCTATCTGACTGGTAATAATTTATAAGGTAACCATCGGGTAATCAAAAAGCTAGCAGTACAGTAGCACTGAAGACTAGATTTGGAATCAAAAGTCAGATCTTTTGCTGAACACTAGCTAGTAAGGCAATCACACAGATACTCAGTGGAAATTGAACAATTTTAATTTCGGAGAAAAAAGACTTGCTCAGAAGGCCAAAAAGTAAATTTCGATAAAAGTTACAATTGTGTCAATGAGTTTGATGTCGAAGACTTAATCCCCACACCAAAACTTAATGCCGGGGTTGACGGTAATGTTGATAATAGCGGTGGTAGTACTAGTAGGCAGAGAGTAGCTGTTGTATTTGTGGTGTGACTGAGATGTTCAGTGAAGTAAGAAAGTCCTATTTTCAAGTTCTTTATTTTTTGTCCAAATAAGTCATACAGAGAAGTTGGCTTGGCCCAATAGCCACAAGTTCACATTCCTCCCTGTAGGATCAGATGTGGCTTTATTGGTACCTCCAAATTATATAAAGTCCTTGTTATTTCCAATCAACTCCTCAGCTCATGCCTAATTCATAGAGTGCTTAATTTCATTAAGTATAAATGTAACCCATATCCGTTCCTTGTTTTGGACACGTCGTTTAAAAACACCTAAGTTTCCATATATATATGTTGCCTGTACCACCAACTGAGAGAGTACATGAAGAGAGATGCCCCCTTTCTGACGGCAATTTAATGAAGGGTTTCTCCAGATATTAGGCTAAGTATTCTGAAATCACGTATTCTAGGTGAACTAAAAGTGCTTCAATTTTAACTCATACAGTAGACTGCATTTCTGTTATATTCTTTAAACTTTAAATTATGGGGATTTCGATAACAGAAGAATGATGGCCAATTGTATAAGCCCGCATTCTAAAACCCTACCAAGTTTTATCACTTGATTAGTATTTTGCAGTCAATTATTTTCCGTTAATCAATACTAAATTATTAATGTATGCGGAAAATATATCTTGTCGACAAATAATTTCAGCATATGTCCTCTTTTCATAATTTTTACTTGATCCAACTTATTCAAAGTATATTTATTCAATTGACCTACAGTACTTGTATTGAGTATGCTTGTGTTCGGCTCACATTTATATGAAACCTTTTTTTTAGATTGTTAAACTTAAAAGAGTTATCCGTTGTCTAAACAACTGAAATAAAAAAACGGAAAATAATGAGTCGTAGAAGCCGAAAAATAATCTGAGGTTTATATATTTCCAAGTTCCTGATTATGGTGGTAAGGGAAAAGGGAAAGGAAAAAAGAAAGAGAGTTGAAAGAAAAAGTACTTGTTTTGGCATACAAACCCTACAAAAATCATGTGCATGTTGCAGTGTTGGTTACCAGAAAGCCTGCAAGCGGAACATTTGACTAGCTACTGTTTTCCCCATTCCCTACCTCTCTCTCTGTTTTCTTTTAAAAAAAAAAAATCGTGGAATGCCCACTACTCTCCTTCATTTCATGTCAAAGATTATCATAGTTACCATTTCATAATGGCTCGAGTAACAAAGCATGAGGTATATCATAATGCAGTAAAGTTCAGACTATAACTAATGTTTAAGAAAAGAGGTGGATCCTTATGCGAATACAAGGTTATTCATTCTGAAAGAAAAAAGAAGAAGGAAAGAAGAAAGAAAGAAAGAAATAGCTAAGTGCATGGCATCACTTGACATCTTATGCCTTGCAGCAGGCGTTATGATTAAGATTGACCCGGTAATGTACATTTAGCTAATAAATGGTTGTCTCTGCAGGTGTATATTGTTGCTTTTCCTTTAGCTAATTAATTAAACTTTGTCCCCTTTCCCTTCTGAGGCGTCTATGGAATTTCTGACGTCACGTCTCAGAAGTGACCTTACATTATTACCCAAGTTGCTGGATTTTTATTTTAATACACGTACTCCCTGTCCCAATTCCCACGTTCCCATCCTTTTGCTCTCTCTAATGTCTAATGATGTGCCCCATCAAACTTCTTTTCTGTTTATTTCTCTATTTCTTCGTCTTCCAAACGCTCCTTCTCGTGCTTTTGTTCTGATTCGTATACAGAAGTAGCATGAGTAAGATGTTGGTAATCATTCATTAAATTTAATCCTTTTCCTTAATGTCACAATAATACAAACCTTTCAAAATTGATCTTACTTATCTTTTTCTTATTAGTTAACATTAAAAATCCATTCATTATTCACAATTTTTTGGCGGACAAGTAGGCCTAACGACTTGAATCAGCAGCTCCATCGTTGCTATTTGTAGATTTTAGAAAGGAAACAAAAGATATTACATGTTAGCATGCTTGAATCGATGGCTGCTTAGTGATAGAAATTCAATGACGGTGATGATGCGCATACTTTAATATCATATTTATCTTATGATGGAATTCATGCTGTTCCTTATCAGGTTTAGTAAAAATATGTTGTCGTTTTATTTAGAAACTTCATTGCATCTAACAACATCTTAGATTTACTCATTTGTTGTCGATTTGTGTAGGATAAAAAAAAAACTTATCATATTATCTATTTATTTATTTTTAAAAATCATTATTGAAAATATTTTAAAAAATGTCTTGTGGTATTATAAATAGCGAAAAGTAATTTTTTTACTAAGTTTCTATTAAGTTATTTTAGCATATTATATTGTTATCAAAGTCAATTAAAAGCACTCATATAAGCTCTATTATATGTTTAATAGTTAACCACATAATAACTGGTATTAAATAATTCTATAACAACTCAATAAAAATATATTTAAATATTTTAATACAAAAAAAACTTTGTATTAGCTTAGAACAATGGTATTGTAAAAAAAGTAAAAATTTTTGATAGGTTTAGAAGCTTCCATGAGCAAATAACATTACAGGGATGAAAAGAATCTAATATTTACTTTATATTTTTTAAATTAAAAAGAATTGATTAGTAGGCCCAAAAAGGGAAGCACAAAGGCCAAAACCAGATACAAGTCTTGGGATGGCTTAACTTCTATCCTCTTGGAACTAATTAGCACCTTCATAAAAGATCAAAGTAATAGTAGTAAGATATTGATTGCTTTAAGCTGGCTGTCTTTAAGTGAAAGTTAATTTAATGTTGATGAAAAAGAAACCGTCAGTAGCTGAGTTTTAGGTGTCCTGCAGTAGGTTCTATTTGAGCGTTGCCGACGCACCTATTTTGGCGATATCTTTGGCAATGATGAGCTCCCTAATCTAAAAGAATATGTCATGCAAAGTTCTTGTATATTTATACACATCTTGAACTATCTTTATTTTCTTTCTCTCTTTTTCCATGGATAATACAACTGAATCCAAGCCTAATTATGGTAAAGTCTTATTTTTTCTGGAAGTTTTTGTTGCTAGCAAAATCTATTATTCAGTTCTGATCATGCTTGTCACATATAGGTAGCATAAGGCCTAGAATTTGAACCATATCAAGATTGATACTAACAGTTGAATAGCAGCTGGTTGATAGTCTTAGTTTCTAGGTTGCAAAAGGAGCAGCTTGTTGAATCTATCATTGTATCCTTGATTTTATCTTTGGTTTTCGGTCTTTATTTTGCGGCTAACCACAAAATTTTCTATGAAGTTGGCATATAAAAGAGTTTTACAAAGTTGTTGCTTTGTGTCGTAGTGTCTTGTAAGTTGACATATAAAAGAGTTTTAAAAAGTTGTTGCTTTTCGATTTAGCTTTTCACTTGAAAAATATTTCTAATGGATAACTATAAAGAAACTTGCACTCATATAAGTAATGTCTCCTCAAAATCATCACTTATTAAGATACTACGAAACAAAGCGCTTTAGGCAATGATATGTTTGCAACATTTTAAAAATGTGCTGCTGAATATTAATATAACGCAAGTATTTAAAGTATTGCCTTTAATAATATTAAAAAGCAACGAAAATAATAATTTGTTACTACATATAAAAAAAGTCAACAAAATTTAAAAAATTGTAATAAAGTCTAGTATATGCAGCATTTGGAATTGTTGCTATAGTCATAGGGATATTATATTATATCATCAAAGAGGGAAACTAATTAACATCACATTACACAAATATGTTTTTAAGTGGAATAAGAAAAACAACATAAGCGAAATGAGAGGCTCAACGCAGGCGACAACCCACAGAGTCGATGAACCCACAACCCAGGCCAGATCAACATCAGCTCTAGTTTCCCCACGATTTCGATGCCAACGATTCCAATAATCAGCCGTCATCTATAGGTGGCAATCACTCCTTTGAGCTTCCCACTAACAAAGCCCACCAAGGCATAGTAGTGCGAGCCGTGAATGTGAATCTTTCTTCCCACTCTTCTCATCTCTCTGTCCACCCACTCTCCTCCTCAATAGTTCCATCGTCCTTTTATCTTTCTTTTGTTCTATTACCTTATTGGGTAAATAGATGAATTCAATTAGTTTTTCCCACCCGCTCTCCTCTACAGAAGTTCCATCGTCCTTTTATCTTTCTTTTGTTATATTACCTTATTGGGTAAATAGATGAATTCAATTAGTTTTTCCCACCCAATCTCCTTTGCAAAAGTTTTTCTCATTGGGTATTGATGAATTCAATTAGCACAAAGAGGGTATCATGAAATATTGGGTAAGTTTTTTTAAAATATATATTTTCAAAAAAAGTTTTTTAAAATAAAATTTGATTGATAGAAAAATAGTAAAGAACGGCAAAACATTTGGAGAATACTCTCCTACATCAAGAGTGAGGCAAAACAACGTGTTATGAGACACAATTATAGCAAATTAATATTGTCGTATTGTAAAAGGGGTAAAATACTCACCCTATCTGCGTATCCAGTCTTCACTTCTTTCCCAATTAGGGTTAGGAGGAACAAAGACATTTTAGCGACAATTGTCTTCTCAGCTCGTAACCTTTTAGCCAAAGGTGAGAAATTTTAGTATGGGTGCATCTCCTCATCTTAATTCTTCCTTTAATCGTTGTTCCATGTTTGTTAGATCATGGAATTAGCATGAAGACCTCGCAGATATACTACAAGCGGGATCTAGGTCAGTTAAACTAGCCTTTTCACGAGTTTTCTAGGTTTCTTCATTTCTCGAAATTGCTTAAAACTTAAGTACAAAAGGTTAATAAGCAAATGTCTTCAACTTTCATGTTTGAATTCACTGGCTGTGATCTGATGGATTACACATCTTTCCTATTCATCTCTCCAACATTTACTGTTTATGTTGAATTCCAGGTATGAATGTCTATTTCTCCAGTCAACTAATATTCTAGATTCTAAGAGTAAAGCTTGATATTTAGTTTTTGATACTGAATAAGGAAATATGCTCTCTAATTTTACAATACACTTATTTGTCCTTCCCTGTTGAAAGTGGGGTTTCTTAAATGAAGCCATCCCGAGATTGAATTCCAGTTCAGTTTTGTAACCTGGGTAGATGTGTTTCTTATGTTTGATTGAGCCTTTCAAAATTCTTTTCCAACATACTATTGATGAATCAGTGCTAGATTTCTATTAGTTTTTTTGGATAAGAAATCCCTAAATCTCTAATTGCCTCATTCAGATTGCCTAGCATAACACAATGAGAGCACTATACTAAGCCTATTTATTATTCAATATGTACTGAATAAGCTAGATGTTTTTGACTTGCTTGATTATCTTATGTAATGCATATTAACAAACTCCATATTTTTGTTAATTGTTGGAGAATTTTGTTGTGCCCACTCACGCAAATCTACCATATTTTTTAGAATGATGGAATGAGGCTGCATTTCTTTCCAAAAACCCTTCAGTAGTGTCCTTGAGTTTCCATATGTCAATTCTTGGTGAGCTTTCATAAAGTTGATGTAGCACCCCACTCCCATAGGGCATATTCCCAAACATATCAACGGTATTCTAGAATACACTCTATAGGGGTGGTGTACTAGGATAGTCAATCAATCATAACCATTCAAAAATTTTCACACAGCACACACATTTTTAGAAAAACTCATAATCGTTTCGGCCCATTTTATTTTATTAAAAACATCACCAATTACCATTGTCATTACAAACTCACATTTGATCAAACAATAAACACCTTGTCAGAATTTCAATAATCTTTTGGGCCCATTACAAATACAAAAAATGTATTTGATCAAACTGTTATTACAAATATAATTAATTTATACAATAAATGAAGCTTGTGGAATACAATAATTACTACTAAATTGACAAAAAATATATACAGATGCCTACTGATCCTGACCTCTAACTCTTACTTAAAAGGCAGTGATTAGACTCTAGTTGGTTTAACTAGGTGTCTCCTCTGAGCCTGAAAAATATGTTACAAATTGGGGTGAGTTTTGCGAACTCAGTTGAGTAACCATGCTCGATGGTTCACTCTTGTCATGTAACACAACAATTCATGTTATCAAATAATTCACGTCATCTCGATTATCATGTGATATCACGAAGCAATTTGTTCACAATTGTCACATTTCAAAAACCATATAATTTATCATTTCATCGCGATCATGCCAAACATATTCATTGATAAGTATTCACACATTTCACATAATAAAAATCCTCAAAACATTGCAATCATTTAATTTATTCATATCACATGTGTATGTAATGTTTATGAGACTCAAATTCATTTATTACGTTGTTATGACCGAGTGTCTTTTTCACTGTCCCGTATTTGTTGTGGATACCGGGCTCTATCATATTGTCCCTTATCTATTAGGGATATAGGGCTCTTTATATATTAAGCCTTAGGCTCTTACCACAAATGCCTGAGCTTTAAACTCTTTTTCACTGGCAACTCTGGTCACAACTGCCTTTATATTTCATGCATTCATGGAATGAATGTATTTCACATATTCAATCACCATGTTTAGTCCAATGCATTCACATTCACTTTCTCATTCACATCAATCATCAGACTTGGTCCGACATTCAACATATAAGTTGAGAACACATTTATTCAATCACATTCACTATAAAGGAGAACTTCCAATGTATTATTCATGAATCAAATGCCTCGGACATTTTATGTTCGAAAATCAGTACACATACATCATATGTTAATTCAATTTAGAATTAAACAAACAATCAAAGTGAGACCATCTTAGGTTACTCACAGTATGCTCTAGATTAGCATTAGCTTCTAGGATTTGGAAAGGAATGGATGTTGTCGTTTTATCCTATATAACAACATTATGCAATACATATATTGCACACACATTATTAATTGCACAATTACATAAACATTCAATTATACACATATGTATATGTGTAATGTATAATGCATGCTCATATTGACAATCTCGGTTATATTTCCTTTATTCACATCTCATAATCATTTACAAACATCTTTCAATTATTCTTTAATACCTAATACACTTTACTCACTTTAATCACCTCATTTCTCATCAACTAGGGTCATTCAAGATCTCATTTAAACCTACTTACATCATATGGAAGCACCCTAGCATTGATTTGTTCATATAACAATCAAAGGACAACTCTTTACCTCCATAAGTCTGGCCAAGATCATGGTGTCCCTACCATGATCATGATAGAAATATTTTGGGGCTAGCCACGATCATGCTGTAAGGGCCATGATCGTGATAGAAACTGTTTTTGGGCCACGATCGTGCCTTGTAAATTTTCTCCTCCATTCATCCGAATTCAACACATATTTTAGCACCAATTTCACACCAATTTCTCCAGAATTCACTTCCTCTAACACAACATCATTCCACACTAATTCAAATATCAATTTGATTGCATTAAACTCTCAACCTCTAATCATTTGATTTTCTATTTCAAACTTAATCTCATCATTCGTGAAATCCAATCTCCTTCCATACTATGTCTTATTCATAAAGCATCAAACAATTCATTCACTATGTTGTATAACATCAAGATCAATCGAAACTTATCACACATTTAACCAACTTTTCCTACATCAAATTATGTTCATTTTAAGCCCCAGTTAAGTCCAAAATCATTATAGTTATATACCTCATCCTTAATTGGTTCAACCATTGCATAATCAAAACATTACTATGAAAAATCACTTCCCATGATCGTGGCATCCCCTACCACAATCATAACAGAAACTAATCTCCCATTTATCCTGCAGTTTTCCAGCTTTTCTCAAGATAGATTTTTAGGTCAGTTTTGTATGACCCATTTGACCTAAAAATGAGGTATTTAGACAACACCTTCTTATAAAACAATGTTTCTATATGTCGTAAGTTTCTAGTGACATCAAAATAATGCATTTTGGTTCAGTATTCTGCAAGTTATAACCAAAATACAACAGACTATTCTCATACCATGACAGCACATAGTTGTCAATTTCAAGACAAATTTCAAAACCCTTAGGGACAGAATTCAAATTCAATTTCTTTATAAAAATTGTAGCTATATGTCTCTAGTTTAATATAAATTAAAAATAATCCAATTTAGATATCCACAGGTCAAGATATGGTCAAAATACAGATGCATGTTCAGTGAAAACACTCCATGTAACATATTCTAGCACATATCTAACTTCATTTTCAACTTTACTTTGTCTCAAAACTATCATCCTACGTCTTCTCATTTCAAGACAATACACTAGCCTTTTCTTTTGCTTTAAACTCATTCTAGTTCATTTTCATAATAGCTACCAATAATCCATATGATCACACCTCAAAATAGAACATGAACATTCATTTACTAGTCAATTTTTTCTGCACATTTTCTACACCATTTTAATGCTCTTTCAATTCCAACCTCATCTCTACAACAACTTATGAAATATCACTCTCAATATACACAAAACAAGACATTTATACATCCATGTTTTAGCATGTACACATCCTCATTTTATGATCTTTCAACATCTAACTATCATCATTCATGTTTCACTCAACAATTCAAGAAGAATAACATGCTACTTACTTGTTTACGCTTCAATATCTTCAAAAATCACCTAACCCTAGCTGTCCCATGTATCACACGATTATCATCAATCAAGGAGTGATTTGGGTTTTTTTTAGCAAGGTGAAGAAGACAAAGAAAAATAGGAGTAAATGATGGATGAAAGCAAGGTGCAACATTAATGAAGTTTGGTGAAGCAAAACGTGAAGAAGAAGAAGAAATGAAGAAGATGAATGTGGGAGAGAAACTTACGAAGAGAGAGACGCAAATAGCAAGTGAAAGCTCAAAAAATGAGGGTTGGTCTTTCACTTAATAAGTGGGAAACAAGTGGTGTGGCAAGTGACACTTGTCACTTGCCACATGTCACTTTCTCATAGTCCTCTTTTGGTCTTTTAAAAAATAACTAGTCCATTTGTCTCCCAATTCTAATCCAATTGAATCCCAATTTTCAATGACACTTGTCATTAAATCCCAATGTTATTCATTAAAATTTCTACTACCATCTGACACTTATTTCTGCTACTATTCATCAATTGTCTCGCCACTTAGTATTTTTCCTAGTCCAAAAATACCCTTAATTCTAGAAAATTCTCAAATTTTACCAAAAATTCTAAATCACTAATTTAATTCACCAGATTAATTTTTAAGGCAAAATAATCATTATCCATATCATAATCACATTAAAACAATCATTTATACTCGGAAAATGTCAAATGAGTGTATGAACAAATTATTGTAATGTGTGCAATGATCAAATTCACGTGTGTCTATACTAATATTATGCATGAGTATGAAATGAATTTTTCTAATCTCTCAATAATATTTCTCATATACGGTATTCCTAGGCTCTAACCCTTAATATGGAAACGGGATGTTACAATTGATCTACCTTTTTATCAGAGCAAGCTTTGATTCCTTTGACAATCTTCAAACCTGTATATGTGACTACCTGAGATCCAAAACCTTAGTTCTTCTCATGGATTTTAACCATATATTATTATATTACTGAAATTTACAAATTAGTGATTTTGTTTGCTCATTTGTCAGGGTATGTTCTTATTCGACATTGGCACAATAACTTAGATTTGCAAATGGTTTGATTTGCAAACTTAGTGCTATTTTCTGGGAATTTTAGTTTCTTACTACTGCCGTTGTCTAACAAAAATGTATTTTATTGTGGTTTTTGATGTCATTTTCTTTTCGATACTTGTTATAAAAATAGAATTGGGTAAGAAATTTTGATTTTTTTCTTGCTGCTTCAGTCCATTTCTTATGTTTATATTTATCCTTTTTCTCAAGTTCATTCTCCTAGCCAATCATGCTGATGACAACTTTAATTGCAATAGTTGCCAATCAAGTTGTGATCTCAGCTGCATTTTTAGTTGTTAAACAATGCTATACATTAGGATGTTTTCCAAGCATCAAAATTATCCGCAAATCAAATTGGAGTAATCTCCAGATATTTATCCCTGAAATAAATTAGATCCTCATGATTCTTTGTTTGTTTTTTACAGTAGGTTCTCAAGACAGTAATCATATAGGAAATGCTTACGGTTAGTCTTCTCTACTTCTACACATATTTAGTAACATGAAGTCTTTCCGTAATTGCTGAATACAAATTATAATTGTAATATTAAAATTTGATAATACATAAGAGGCTTAATTTGATTGATCAGGACATCTTGAGTCTAATGTTTGAAATTTTGGAGGCTGATGTTTGATGCATTAATGATTTATAGGTCTGCAGTGATAAGCCCCTAGGTATAAGTTTAAAAGCAGGCATGTGATAGATGTGGATTGAGGAAAAAGAACTAACCTTCCATTTTCTTTACCATGGCTTTGATTAATTGGGTTATTAATAAATAATTTCATTCTCAAATTGCTAAATGAACATATCATTGTTGGAATCAACAAAATTCTATTAGAAGATAAAATTGAAAGAAAAAAATTAGAGTTTTTTTCAAATGTTATTTACTCATGCACTTTTTTGCTACATAAAAATGAATTGATGTTTAGGAATATGATCTCATCTGTATTCTCACAAAATGCTCATATTTATTCCTCTAAAAGACTTTGAATATTTATCTGATGGCCCAATGAAAAGCATGGGGCTTGATGATCTCACTGGGAGCTCTGGTTTAACTGCATTAGCATTTATTATTGTTGCTGTTGACTAAATACTGTTTATGATGTAGGTTAAGATATATGAATAACTTAGATCACATTTCTTTCATTTTCTAATTAGAAAAACTAATTCTAAAAATTTGATTTCAGGTATTGCATGTATTATCATGATGTTTTTGTCTACTCTTCTTACTTCATTGGTTATCAACTTTGTATGGCATAAGAGTCTGCTGCTACAACTTTATTACTTTTTAAACATGATAGAAAAATGTTAAATCATAATTGATTTAGTCCAATAAATATGCAAAAATATGGATATATAAAATTCTCTCACACTTAGCTCATTGTTTATTCTTAAGAAATTGATAACTATAAACCCTAGCTAAAATAACCTTTAAACTTATAGGTGTCCTTGATAGAGGAGTTATAGTCTTAAAGATTTACTCTAGTAACATTGACAAACATTAATCTATATTCATTAGTTAGCTTAATTAACAAATAATAATATAAGATATACACGTTCAAGTCTGAATTGAATTACAAAAGCTTGCGCATAATATTTTTTAAGTAAATCACTATACCAAAAAGATAATGCAAATACTATTTCACCTCCTTCATCAACTTTAAATGCTTCAAATTGATATGTCCTCGCAAACTATCACTCATTAACATAAATGTTTAAAATTTTAGTGAGGTACACTCATAATCTTTCTATGAAATTGAACTTACCATAGAATTGAAAATCATCTTATCTCCACTACTACGATAGATATCTATGAGCAAAAATAAAAAAGATTTTAAATTAATTTGTAATGGGGTTAAAGAGTTAACTAGGTTTGCAAAGAAAGGGAATAAGAAAAACAAAGATATGAAAAATGAGTAGAGAAAGTAAATCATTTAAATGATTAAAAAAATCTCCACTAACTCTTCATATCTTAGAAAAATCCTCTTCTTCCTTCATTACTTTCAAGGGCAAGAATATATACCAACAAATTTTTTAAAACTTTTTCTTTTCTTTTTCATTACACAGTAGTAACATTTTCTTATGCAATAGTTCTTTTCTTTCAATTGACATAAAAACTTTCCTTTTTACATTGCCATTTCATACATATCACTATCTTTCTCACATTTGATTGTTTACATACTGTAGTTAACAAGCACAATAAATTTCAAGCAAAAACTCAACTAGTCTTAACGCAGAAAGTAATAACTTTTTTTTCTTTTTAGGCTTAAGGTTCTTTGTGAGAAAGTACAAAAAAGGGGTAAAACTCCATATAAGCCTCAAAAGAGTTAACTAATGTATTAATGTATAAAAGGATAGACAATTTAGCCCAAACTCAATTCTAAAAGTTTATATCATTTTAATGCTTGTATATGTCTTACATATAATCTCAAAAAGAAAAAAAATCTAGCTACAGAAATTCAAAATTAAAGAAGAAATTGAAATTTAAAATAAAGAATTTTATATAAAGACACTATAGTAAAACAAGCTTTAAGCAACAGAAAAAAGCATAATTATAATTATAATTATTGTTACTTTTTTAATCAAGATAACATAATTCATATCGTTAAATAAAGTGGTGCTGCTACAAATATAAGGCAATAAAATAAATAATGTTGCTTTAAGTTTTGACAAAGGCAACATAAAAGTTTTGAACTATAATAACAATGTTGAATAGATATTACAACTTAAGTCTTTATAAGGCAATAAAGTGATTTTTTTAGACATCAATTTGTAATATTAAAAGCAATAATTTATTCTTTTGCTATCAATAATATGTTAATGTAAAAGCAAACTCTTGTCATTAAGCAGGCAACATCCATATATATATTAAAAGCAATATACATAAATTAATTTATGTCTTAATTGCGTACATACTATCAAATGTAAACAACCAAAAAGCTGCATTTATATATGCTATATAGTCCATAAGAAATTGTATCTTTAATATATTAAAAATACTAAAGCAAAAAATCACTAGGTAAAATATTCACCTATATTATCTTCCTCTGTTTCATATAGAATATAAGTGAATTAATCTAATTAATAAAAAAACCAATATGTATCGGCACTCCAAAATCCTTCACTAAGTACCTCCTTATCACTCCTAATCATCAGCTTCCTAAAAAAAAGAAATAAGAAGTAGATTGGAATTGTAAAACTATTATGCTCATAAATAGGTTAATATTGTAATGCACCACTATCATAAAGCATATGCCTGAACATCCAGAGGACATTCAAGAACATACCTTATGAAAATGGTATGTTAGAGCAATTACATCAACTTATTATGGCATCATACGAAACATAAGTATTTCCAAAGATCAAAACTCCTCATTTCATTCACAAAATGAAACTTACTTACATTGTCATTACATTTCATAATCCATGTTTATACATAACATAACATTTGGGAGTTTAAACTTCTATACAAAATGTTCAACATGAAAGGAGAAGCTAAACAAAAGTATTCTATCTAGACTCCACAGGTATCAACTGACTAGACCTTTGAGCCATTCTTGTTTCCAAAATTGACAGTACTATACTTCTATTATATCACCTTAGAATCTAGGTCTCCCTTATACCTGAAAACTAACGTTGCAATTTTGATGAGTTTGCAAACTTACTGAGTGAACCATCATCGATGTGCTCATTCAAGTTAGAGCACATATATCACAAGTATAAACCAAATTCACAAGTGTATTTTCCAATTTAGCAGTCCCAGATCACAATATACATAATGAATTACAAACATTTCATATAATCATTTCAAAATAATCCATTCATTTATCTCAATCATTCATATCATCAACATGTACACAAACATTTTATATCATTATATCAGCACAATTCAGTAATTCTTCGCAATCATTCATATGATACATGTAAAGATATATATATATATATACATACATAAACGCAAATGTACATGTGACTCCACCTTTATTTTTGCTTTGTTGTAACTGAGCACCTATTTACTATCCCATATCTGTTGTGGATACTGGGATCATTTCATATTCTATCCCGTACCCATTGTAGATACTGGGCTCATTAATAACTGAGCTTGTGGTTCTTAGTGCACATTTATGAGCTTTAAGCTCTTTTTCACACTAGTCACTCTGGTCACAACTCCTTTATCTGATCATGTATAACAATGTGATGGAATGCATCAATTCACATAGTATATCAATAACTTTCATTCAATGTGCATAGCCATTTATAACATTCATCAGATCTGAGTTTGGCATTCAACATTCAGTTAAGTACATATTTTCCATATTCACATACAATTAGAAAGCACTTCCAATACAATCCGAATATCAAACTCCTTAGACCAACAATGACTGGAATTATCACAATCATATCAATAGCAGTTCAATATCTAAAGGTTAATCGAAAATAATTCAGTCATAGTGAGAAAACATCTAGGTTAACTCACAATATGCTCCAGATAAGCTATTGCCTTAATGACCGACAATGTCTGGATGCTGACGATCAATTTGTGCTTCTTTAGTCATACAGTACACATATTTTACACATTACGAAGTTGATTAATCATATAAATATTCAATCATGCATTTGTATATGTGTCATGTTCTATCTATGCTCAATTGACTTTCGGGGTATGTATCCTTATTCACAAATCTTAACCATTCATACATCATAGCTTGGATATAACTAGTTTGCAATTAGGTTTATACCTTAAGTAAACTTGATTATTCTAACTTCATCAACCATATATTCACTAACCCATTTCTAAAATTATATATATTCACACAATATCCCAATTCTTATTCATTCCTCCCTAATACATTACTCATATCCTTTGGATCACATTTGTATTCATAAGAACACCTTTATTCCTTTAACAACTTATAATTTTCAGATTTAGATATATTGATATCAAAATAATCCATTCCTTAAGTTATAACATCAGTTAACAGCCTAAACTTATCAAACCCTTAACCATTTAATCAAGCAACTATCTAAGTTCATTTCAAAACTCAATCAAGTCAAAATGCTCCAAAGTAAAGTGTCTTATCCTTAGTTAATTAAACAATCACACAAAACAGAATTTTTTTCACTTCAAAGCATTGCCCACAATCATGGAGGACCTTCCCATGATCGTGGGATGAGTGAATCGAGTGTTTACTCTCCATTTTCCTTCAATTTCTCTAGAGTTTAACACCTTCATACCAAATTCAAAACATCTTCATATTAGTTCATTAATTATACCTCAATTATACCTTAATTATACTTCAATTCCTCATCA
>JANQAP020000256.1:6222693-6252026 GCA_026874005.2 Erythroxylum coriaceum
TATGCACTCATTTGACATTTTTCGGGTATAAATGATTTTTAATGTGATTATGATGTGAATAGTGAATGAAATGTCTTGAAAATTGATTTGATGAGCTATATTATTGATTTAGAATTTTTAGTGAAATTTAGGGGAATTTATGATATTTATGAGTAATTTTGGACTAAAAAAAATGCCAAGTGGCAGAACAATTGATAAATAACAGTAGAAATAATTGATAAGTGATATTAAGATTTATTGACAAGTGGTATCGAAAATAGGGTAAAATTTGGTTTAAAAATTACGGGACGAATGGACTAAGTAATTAAGTATTAATTAGCATTACAAGAAGGAGGCATTAGCAAAATTTTAAGTGGATGGTGTCATGACAAGTGTCATGACACCTACCAAGTTTTGAAACCCACGTTGTATGCCATTTGAAAGACATCTTCGTTGTCTTTCATTCTTACAAAACACTCTGATCTTCTTTATTGTTCCTCCATCTCACGACACTCTCTTCTTTACTCACGACCATCTCACTAACCTTCATCACGTTGAGTTCTTTCCATCCTACACTTGCCACTATAAGATTGTTGCTATCTCCTTCTACTTGTCACTAAAAGACCCAATCTTTTCCATCTTGTTCTTGGAAGATTAATGACCGTGTAAAGCTTGGAAGCTAGTGTTTCATGGTGATTTTTGAAGAAGAGTTGAGCTAATCAAGTAAGTAGTATATTGTTCTTCTTGATTTGTTAAATAAAACATTTATGATGATGAATGAAAGGATAAACATGTTCTGATTTTGGAGATATAAAAACATGGATTTATTGGTTGTTTTAGAGATAGATTAATGGTGAAATGGGAGTAGAAAGAGTGCTTGAATATTGATGAACTAATATATACATTGATGTCTTGTTCTTGTATATATGATGAGAAATAACTTATGATAGTTTAAAGGATGATTGATAGAGTAAATGGTGTTAATTAGTGATGATACGTTGATGGAGACATGAATATATATTGATGTTCTGTTTTCATATAAAGGATAAATAATAGATCATGTATTGTTTTATGAATGATTAATAGGGAAATTGGTGTTTGAATGAGAGTTGTCAATTGACAAAAGAAGAGATGTGTATATGATCTAATTTAGTGTATGGATAGAGTGTAAAAAATTGATAGATGAATATATATATGACTTATGTTCTATTTTTGAGAATATGAAAACCATAAGTTATAAGCTGTTATGTGAGGAAATAGAATGAGTTTGAGTTAAAGAAAAGGCAAGTGTAGTGTCTTGAAAAGAGAAGAAATAAGATGATAGTTTAGAGATAAAGTGAAGTTGATAATGGAATTAAATGTGAGCTAAAACATTGATGAATGAATGTATACATTGATGTTCTGTTTTGTATGATTGATGAACAAAAATGTATTATGCGTTTGATGGATGTTTTGAGTTAAAATAGAGATGAGAATGAAGAGGAAATGAAGTAGAGAAGATAGACTATATATATATATATGAGATGTTGAGCATGGTATAAAAGAGTGAGAAATCTAGAAAAGTGTAGAAAAATAGGGTAGGCCACGATCGTGGCACCCATCCCACGATCGTGGGCAGAAGAAATTGTTTTTGTCACGATCGTGGGGTATGGAATGGCCATTAACGTGAATTCTCCTTCTTTTGTGGGATGTTTGAAACAACAAATGCAAGGGTGTTTTCCTATGATACATTTAGGCCTAAATTAAGCTTAAAATGAACCTAGTTTGATGATGGACTAAGTGATTAAATATGTGATATGTTTAAGGTGATAATTGAGGTTACAACTTAAGCATGAATGATTGATACCAATGAGACACATTCTGGAAAATTAGAGATGCCATAGAAATGAAAGTGATCTCATAATGGATAATGTGATTCTAATGAGATGAATGAAGTGTATTAAGTAAAGATGGATGAGAACTTGAACATTATGTGATCATATGATGCTAGAAAAGAAATGATGAATGATTGAATTACGATAATAGAATAACTAAGTTCTTTGAGCTATGAATCTTAGTGCAAGCTAGACATACACAAATGATATTGCTTTAATGATAAAAAAACGAGAATAAAGGAAACATACCTGGAATAGTCAAATTGAGCATACATTATACATTACACATAGACATATGTGTATAACTGAATGTTTATGTGATTGTGTGATTAGTAATGTGTGTACAATATGTATTGCATGAAGTTGATATGCAGGATTGAACGTCAGCGTCTACATGTTTCCGGATCATAGAAGCAAAGGCTAATCTAGAGCATATTGTGAGTCGACCTAGATGGTCTTATTTTAATTGATTGTTCTGTTTAAATTTCTGTATTGTATTATTACTAATGAGAATGTGATTGATAATTCCGGACATCAATAGCCCGAGAAGTTTGATGAATATGAATATATTGGAAGTGTTTCATTGAATGTGAATGAGCAAGAAATAAGTGTTCTCAACTTAATTGTTGAATGTCGGGCATCGATCCGATGAAAAATGTGAATGTGAAAATTGAACACAAGTGATTGATTAAATATATGTGAATGTGATGCATTCCACTACATGAATGCATGATCATGTAAAGGCAGTTGTCTGATCACCGAAAAAGAGCTTAAAGCTTAGAATGTGATTAAGAGCCAAAAGCTCACTATGTATAAAGAGCCCGATATCCCCAACGGATACGGGATAGTTATTAATGAACCCGATATCTACAATAGATACGAGATAGTTATAGGCACTCGGTCACAACAACGTAATAATTGAAAGTGAGTCTCATGAGCATTGCATATACTTTTCATGTGTATGTTTTAAATGATAGATATAAATAGTTTGAATGATTCTGAATGTGAAATATGAAATAAATGAAAAGATGATGTTGATGTTTTATGATGATTAGTGAAGTGATGTGCCTTATGTGATTATGTGAATTGTTTGTAAATTATCGTGTTATGTGATATAAGTAAGCCATCGAGGATGGTCCGCTCATTGAGTTAGCAAAGCTCAACAAATTTGCAACCTTGTGTTTCAAGTTTAGGGGATACCCAGTTAGACCAACTGGAGTCTAACCATTACGTTCGGATAAGAGATAGAGGTCGGGACCAGTTTGCACCTGCATATGTCTTTCATCATTTTTTTGTATTAAAGAATGTATTTGCAAATCCTGTACCATGTGCATGTGAATAATTCCGTTTTGTAATGACTTTATGACTAAAAACGTTTTGAAAAATGAAATGGCCAAATTAAGAATTGATTTACTTTCGATGTGTTTATGAAAAATGGGCCGAAATGATTATGAGTTTTTCTAAAAATGCATGTGACATGTGAAAAAAATTGCAATGACTATGATTGACTGACTATCCTAGCATGCCACCCTCATGGAGTATGTTCTCGAATACCGACGGAATGTTCGGGAATACGCCCTATGAGAGTGGGGTGCTACATATAACGTAGGGCATCATGAAAGTTTTAGTTTCATATTTGTAAAGAATAAATTATATATAATTTGGATTGAAAGTGGTCCATCTTTATATTGTATTGACATTTTAGACCCATAAATATTTCAGCTTTGACAGAGTAGCCCAATTTTATTAAATTGCACTATTTAAATCATTGTTTGATTTTAAATATATTTAAATATATATATTTATGCAAATATATGATATTGATGCATGATTAGTAAATTTTAAAGGATTATATGGAACCTTTATTATTCATATTTTGCATAAAATGAGGTTTCATGTGATCAATATAATTTTAATTAGTTAAACATTAGCCATAACATCTTTGATTATAAAATTATATATTAAATGCTATGGATTACATCTAGTAAAATGACACAACAATTTCCTTATGATGGGTCCTCTCTGTTCATTTTGAAACCTCATGACCTTCCACTGCGAACCGTCATCTCCTTCTGTTGTTTTGATGGAAGACAGCAAGGAATATAACATCTGTGAAAGGGTATTGAGTCACTAAGCTTGGCATTTTTTTGCATACACAATCTGATTGCATTTATTAAAAGCTTAGAAGAGCCCACACCCATTTGAATCTCTCAACATCAGTGGCAAGAGGTATTAGATCGAAATTCTGCATTTTCGTTTTTTATCATAATAGATATGTATATCGTTTCTTTTCTTGTCTAACATTATTGTCTTATAACTTGAAAGTTTTTAAACTTTATATATATCACTTCTTTTTAGCATTAACCTTACTACAAACTCAATATTTAGGGGAGAACTTCACGTGCAAACATCAACTTTAAGCATTAAAACACTCATTCCTTAACAACCTACTCAAAGCTAGAGCATAATTAATGTTCTTGTCTTATAGCTTGAGTTTAAGTCATTTTATGAGCCATCTTATTAAAATCAAAGTCAAAATTCAAAATTTGCTGCTCAATGTTGAGCAAGTTTTATATATAATAAAATTCTCAATACCAGCAAATAGAAGAACTTGTAGTATTGAAAGGTATCGATCCTATGAGAAACAAGCTAAAAAGAATTGAACCTAACTTTGTATAAGGTAATAAAATATTATATGAGTGAAAAATAATAACAAAAATTAAAACAATTAAATAAAATCAAGCAAATAACAAATAATAAGCGAGCTACCAATTTAATGTAAGGTTGATCAAGGATGAATGCTTATAATTTATTCTTTCTTTATTCTGCTCCCTTAACTATAATTGAACCAATTATGTGTCGATCCTAGATTTCTTACAAGATTGATTACTCTCTCTCAAGACCTAATCAATTAACCCTAATTAAATACGAAAATTCCAAATTTTTGCAACCTCTCGATTCATAAAACTTTCCTAACGTTTTCAACTAGATCTAACGTTATTTATTGGATAATCAAGTTCTCATACAAGATCTCTCTTCAAATGATAGTTGATTTGATAATCGCATGACTTATTAAACTACCAACTCTTGTTGCACAATTTAATTAGATTACTTTTGACTCACTCTCTCGATTTATTGTCAAAATATGAAATGCATAATTATCACAACACCAGAATTTTGTATTGAATCAATAATAATCAAGTTCACAAAACAAATTCAGAATAAAACCCAACATGGAAATTAGAACATCATGAATGTAATAAACATCTAAGAATTCAGTAGACACATAAAGTTTGATGAAAATAACAAAAGGAAAGAAAGAAAAATTCAGTTTGGAGCTTGATCTGGAAAGTTGGAATTCTGGACGTTCTTCTTGATCTTCCTTGTTTGATCCACTTTTGTAAGATGATGACTCTATTTTTGAGGCTTCATAAGGCAATAGTCCCAGAGAGTCTTAAGAGTATAACTAGGGTTTTCACCTTTGATTGGTTTTAAAAATGCCCACAAACCGTAAAACAAATGGAAAAAAATCATGCCTAGGAAGCCTCTGTAATTTGCTCTCTGTCACAATCATGCATATGGAGTCACGATCGTGACCTAGCCCATGCACATCCAAATCTCTTGTTCTTCACCTATCTGATTTCCAACATTAAAAAATACATCAAACACCTAAAAAAACATTTAAATAAGAATGAAAATATGCTCTAAACCACACAAATACTTAGAATATAAATAAACACTCACATTAACATAATTATAAGCATATACATGTAATAATCATCTAATAAATACCTAAAAACACACTAAATCACCTATCAAAATATAGTATAAACTACACCTATCACTCAACTAAAACTTTATCCATAAATAAGACTCAAAACACCTTTGTCTTATATTTGTATTTATTATAGGCAAAATTAGACATAAAGAGGAAAAGAGCAAGACTTGACACTTGATTATAAACAAAGTGGAAGAAGACTATTTTGGAAGAAATTTATACTCTTAGAAAGAATGAAACTTGTAAGATTTCTGAATTACTAATAAGAAAAGACTAGTTGGTTGTAAATGGATATTTTATATTCAAACACAATACTAGTGATTGTATGAACAAATTTAAAGCACGATTCTTAGATAAATGATTCACTCAACCTTATAGAATTGATTACTAGAAGACATTTTCCCTATAGCTAAACTTAATATACTCTACGTACTTCTATCACTTGCTTCTAATTTAGACTAAAAATTATATTAACCTGATATGAACGGTGCATTTTGTTGAATTAAGGGAGGTTAGAATCGATGTTTTAATGATAACAAAACATAAGTACTCCTAATGGATTTATTATTTTGATAAGAAAGAATATGAGAAAAATATCATAATCTCAAGAAGATAGTTCATAAAGTTGAAAAAAGAAAGGATGAACTTTGCATCTTACAAAGTGAAGACCAAGTCAAGAACAAAAGAAGAACATGGAATATCAAGGACATTGAAACTTTTGGTTTTAATATAAAAACCTCTTGATCTTTTAAACACTCTTTAAGGAACATTTTCGAAAGTGTTTATATCATAATTGCATTAGACAAATTGGGTTAAAGCACTTGAAGTTGTTTAAATAATATTTTGTTAGGGTTTAGTTGACTTATATATGTTTGTGGTTGATCGATATAGATTAAAGTTATTAAAGTTGATGTACCAGAAGTTTATTGTAACATTGGTGGATGTATTGATCAAATAATATTCCTATTGGTTAACTAGTTTCTCTAGTGTCTAAATGACTATTGAATCTGTGCATTCAATGCACACTGAAGTTAACCAATATTTTGTAAATAGTCATTATAAGGGCTAGTTTTTGGCTTTAATGGTTGTTAAAGGTCTCAAAACCCTATAAATATATGTTCTTTCATTAGTTTTAGTATCAAGAATTATTTAGATGTCCTTTACACACATTGCTAGGTATTTTTCAAATATGTAAGCATCATTGTGTTATATTTGTGTAAATGAACCTTTTTGATATTATCATAATGATAAAGTGAGCTAATTTGAGTTGTAAGCTTCCATTGGGGTTCTTGTTCATTATATTTGGGTATGTTTAAAGTGACTTTAAGGTTTCTTTTGAATTTCAAGAAAGATTTTAAAAAGGTTCCTCTTTACTAAGTAAGATTGTATAAAGATTATTCTTCACCTTAAAGAAGAATTATAGTAGAATTCTAAGAAGAGCATTAAGAGAAGAATTCTAAGAAAAGTATCAAGAATTTAAGGTATCAACAATGCTAGATAAACCATATTATGTTCATGAAACACTCATCATCATGAAAAAGGCAATTCTTATCATGTGTATTAATCACATCATCCTAAATAGAGATCATCATAAAGAGATACTAAAGCTCAAAATTTTTATAGCTAGAGAGTTTATGTTATGACCCTCATCAATAAGATTATTAAGATTTAATATTAGTATGATAGGACTAAGAACTGTTATATCGTGAAATTCAAGAAATACAAATAAAAATTCAAAAGAAGGATATAAGTTACCACACTCGTAGAAAAGAAGAATGAGAGTGATAAGATTCTAGAATTGATTGTCCCTAATAAGTTAAATAAGATCATTAGTTATTAAAAAATCTAAACAAGAAGTTCACCAATAACAAGGATGAATATAACCTTTTCCAAGGTAATTTGATTAAATAAAGACATAAGCTCTCTGTTACAATCATAAGAAAGCCTTGTATAGGCATAAAGCCCTAAAATTAAAATCCTATAAGGAAATAATAACCTTAATGAAATCTAATTATGAAACAAATAACTTTGAAAAGTAAGTTAATCACTATCTAAACAGAAATTTAAAATTTTAAAACTAATAAAAATATAGGTCTAGTCAATCTAACTTCTAAAGTCAACAATGATTTTGTTACGCATTTATATACATTAATACAGTGATAAGTTTAGCATCAATTACAAGTTTAACTGAGTATCAATTTTTTTCCATTTCTCCCATCTACAAAACCAATGTAAAACTGGTGCTTGACACTCGAATGACTCTGGCATCGATTATAGTATGTTTCATAACCTTTAAAAGTTTAACACTAATTAAGTTTTGTAGCCGCATTCGTTAATTTATTCCTTTACTTGAATCAATATTATAGGTCTCTAACTTCATCCTCATGAAGTAGCAAAGCTTCACTCCTCATAGAGAGATCCAACATTAAGTTGTTGAGGTCTGTTTTGGCCTTACTTGTTCTATTTTATATCAACAGTCCTTTAATACTCTTTAATAAATCTTTGGTAACTTTTGTTAGGTTCCAATCATACATCTCATACATAATATATATCAAATATATGCAGCAGAAATAAAAGGGAACCTCAAAAACCAGATCTACTCATGCATATAGATATAGAAAAAATAAAAACATGAATGAAGATGTTTACATACCTTTCTGACGATCTCCTTCCTCTTCTCCACGTTGGATTGTCGTAAACACAACAGTTAATGCAGACCGTCTCTAATAAAAGTCCACACGAAGATGGAACGATGAAACCTCGCTAGGAGATGGCTAGAATTCGTTCTTTATGCTAGCAAAGACAAGAACTCTTGAGAGAGTTAGAGAGAAAAAGTGTGTGTGTAAAAAAAAAAGCCTATCTTTTTCATTTTTTTTGTGTCTTACACAAGATGCACAAAAATCATCTCAATTTTTTAAACCATTTGGCCTTCCATAAGCCCCATCACTAATGGAAAGTTATGGGAAGTTAATGGTCATGAATAACATACATTAGTGGAAGTTATGGGAAGTTAATGACCATGAATAGCATACATTAATGGAAACCAACAACACTTGTTTCTAATCCATTCCATGCAACGTTTTCTACCATGATCACATCATAATAGAATCTCAAAACACTCTCCCATATCTTGAACCACCATTCAAGATCATTTTATTCATCCTCCGGATCTCCTATGTGTGACCCATTAGGTTCCCGATTATGTTGGCCACTTGAATTAACACTTAATTCAAGTAAATCACGAGCAATATCTAGCAAGACGTCATAACTCCCAATTAAATAGAAAGTCAGTGGTTTGACTATGAACCCTTCCATACGTAATGTTGCTGTGCAATTTTTCCTTTCACCATCTATACCCCGCTTAGTTCAGAGTATGGTCAAAATGTCAACTCCCACTAGACTGACTATGTCACAGCCAGTCTAAGTAATATTAGATCTTGTCCTGAGGATCTCATTACTATTTGTATCATTGAAGACACTCATCATGACACATATCTGCTCTGGCTAGAGACTCCTGAGTAATGACCCCGACAAGAGGTTATGGGTATCATATCCTTCTATCAGGAGTGGCGAATCCTTTATTGGCTACTCAATTACTTCTGAATACCTCAACCTGTACCCAATCACCATCCTATGAGTAACCCCTAAAAGACACCAATGAATGGAGTCAAAACACAGGATTGGTAGCTGAGATATCCTTGAGCATCTCAAGTCAAAGGATACTTGTACCATTACTGTGATAAGATCATCATTGACATTGGAATAGAATATCCATATGATTATGTCATAGTAAGTCAATCTAATGTACTTACTACCCTTAGTAAGCATCCACATGTTAACTCTAAACAACTCATGTCTACAACTTATAAGATCTACTGCTTAATCTAATCAAGGAATGTAACATGTGCTAGTCTATCCGGATTAAAGATATCCCATCTCATTAATCCTATGACTAGAGAAAGTTTAGATACTAACATAATTACACATGATAGGAATCTCACTATCATGATCTCATCATGATTTCCTCCATGCTATGTTTTGTATCAAGGACTTCATTAAAGCAACTTAAGATCAACATCAAATCCATAAACATATGAACATCAAAATAATGAAAAATGCCTTTATTAATTATAAAATGATTTGTACAATAAGTGTTAAAAGTGATTGCCTTTAGAACACTTCCCTAATAAACTCCCACTTGCATTAAAGCCAATCGCCTTGATATTTAATACCATAGGCGTATACATGTGACACAAAACTCTTTTGGGAAATAGCTTAGTCAATGGATCAACTATATTCTAATCACTAGGAACTCTCTCTATCTTGGCATTATTTCTACCAATGATCTCTCTAATCAAATGGTAGTGCTTGAGTACATGTTTGGACCTTTGATAAGACCTCGGTTCTTTCGCCTGTGTTATAGCCCCGTTGTTGTTATAATACAACTACATTGGGTCAGTGATGCTCGGAACCACACCAAGTTTCATGATGAACTTCTTCATCCAAACCTCTTCCTTTGCCGCTTCTGAAGCTGTAATGTACTCTGCCTCTATCGTCGAATCAGCATTCATCTCTTATTTGGAACTTTTCCAACCGACTACACCACCATTCAGTGTGAATACATATCCATACTAGGATATGGAGTCATCCCTATCAGATTGGAAGCTGGCATCAATATACCCGCTTACCACAAGATCAACTTCTCGATATACCAAGAATACATCTTCAGGTCTTCTCAAGTACTTAAGGATATTCTTGACAGCCACCCAATGACCATCACTAGGGTCCGACTGATATCTGCTCGTAACACTTAAAGCATACGATACATCGAGTCTATTATATAACATAGCGTACATGATTGATCCTATAGCCAAAGCATAAGGAATCAAACTCATGCGAGTCCTCTCATCTTGTGTCTTTGGACACATTGATTTAGAGAGTGTAATCCCATGTACCATAAAAAGATAACTTCTCTTGGACTGCTCCATGTTAAACCTCTTTAGCATCTCGTCTATATATGTAGACTGAGAAAGACGAAGCAACCTCTTAGATCTATCTTTATAGATTCTTATCCCCAAAATATAAGTTGTTTCTCCAAGGTCTTTCATAGAGAAGTTCTTAGCTAACCAAATTTTTACTGATTGCAAAGCTGAGAAATCGTTTCCTATTAGTAATATGTCATCTACATACTATACAAGGAACATAATTGCACTCCCACTAACCTTCTTATACACATATGGCTCATCCAAATTTTGTGAGAAACCAACCTCTTTGATTGTCTCATCAAATCGGATATTCCAACTCTTGGATGCTTGCTTCAGTCCATAAATGGATTTCGAAAGCTTGCATACCTTTTCTCCATTCATGGATATGAAACCATCGGGTTTTGTACACATCCTCAGTTAGTTTCCATTATGGAAAGTCATCATCACATCCATTTGCCTTATCTTGTAATCATAATGAGCGGCAATGGCTAGGAGTATTCTAATGGATTTAAGCATAGCTGCTGGGCTAAACGTTTCTTCATAGTCAACATCTTGCCTTTGACGATAACCTTTAGCTACAAGCCTAGCTTTATGGGTAACTACATTACCCTCCATGTCAATTTTTTTCTTGAAAACCCATTTGCACCCTATAAGTTTTATCCCTTCAGGTGGGTCAACCAAATTCCATACTTAGTTTTCATATATGGAATTCATTTCGAATTTCAAAGCTTGAAGTCATTTGTCAGATTCTGAACTCTTCAAAACCTCTTCATAGGTAGTAGACTCATCATCTTCTATGAGCAATACGTCATTAAGTTCATTTATGAGAAATCCATATCTCTTGAGAACATGACGTATCTGATGGTTATGCATTAGTCTATGTTTTTTTTAAGTATTTGGCAAGTATTTCTTGCATAATAGTTTATTATTGTTGTATTTTAGGATTCATTTTGTTTGTTTTCATTTAATTTGATTCTCATCATTGTTTTTTTTTACGTTTGATGTTAATTTAGGATAAGAACTGATTATTTTTAAGTAGGAATGAAGATTGAGTAACTTGGATATTAAGCTAAAGACCAAAGAGGTAAAGAGAAGAGGAAGCTTTCCGCTGCAAGATCCCACGATCGTGGGAATCATGCCAATTCCCACAATCTTGGGAAGTTTAATGTGAGACATTCTGCGGGGTTCAATTAAATTTTAGGTTTTTTGGACTATATAAGATATTAAACCTCCATGGATGAAGAGTACGTGATACCTTTGTAGAGAAGAGCCTCCTTGAGTGAAAAATACAGATTTTAAGTCTAGAGGAAGGTGGAGATTCAAAGATCATCAATCACAATTAGGAAAATAGCACATCAACACCAGAATTCCAGATTTTGGCAAAGAAGTGAAGGAATTTTCTTTATTCAATTTTCTATCAATTTTATCTCTTCTAGTCATTGTAAGATGGAATATTTGAAATTGATGATGTTATAGAGACCATGAGTGGCTGATTTGTTTTTAAGGATTTCTTTTGAGCTTTCTTGTTAAACTCCTGTTTTATTGGATTGAATGAAAGTTGTCTTTTATGATTGTTGATTATATTCATATACCTTACTATAAATTGAGAGATTGAGTTAGGTTATTTGTGTAGGATTGTACAACGAGAGTTGGTAACCTATAGACTTACATTCATCACGTTAATTGATTAGTTAGAAGAGAGATCTCGACTACTTCAATTGACCCATAGGATAACTTAATAGCTAGTTAAATTGGTGGAGTGATTGGGCAGATCGAGAGATTGCTTAATTAACTTAATTTAATTTGATTAGGGACAATTAAATACACCTTGAGGGAGGGTAGTTAATAAAATTGGACATCTTAAGTGAGACACAATTCAATTAATAAAATAAGAGGGAGACAAGATAAGGAGAAAGTGATCTCTAGTCATTAAAACCTTGAATTTCAATTTTCTGCATTTTGGTATTGTCTATTGTTCATTGTTAGTCATTTAATTTTGATTTAATTTTCCAATTTATTTTCATTAAACAATTTTGTTTTTTTAACAAAGTGTAATATGAATTAAGTGGTGTCTAGGCATCAATCTCTGTGGGATCGATATCTGCTTTCTAACTACAAGTCACGACCCGTATACTTGCATTTTTTTAGCGTAAAACTAGTAGAGTGTTTGTTTTGCAAAATCACTCAACAAGTTTTTGGCACTGTTGCCGGGATTTGTGTGTTTAACTTCTTGCTTAATTTAAATTACTTTGATTTAAGAGTTTTTGATACTTTTCTTTGTGTATTTACAGGTGCATGAATACAAGGAGCACACGAAGATCAACAGAAGTTAGTGAAGACGAGTTTTCCGATATCAAAAGACATGAAAGAGAGTTAAGGAGAGCGAAGCATCAAAATCTTACACAAAGAGATATGGCTGAAGAAGGAGAGAAAGGAGGAGCTGAGAGGACATTGATGGATTTCATGAGGCTAGGATTCAGTCTTTAAAGAGTTGCAAGGTCGGTGGTTCAAGCGAACAATTTCAAGATCAAGTCGGCACTCCTCAATATATTGGAGAATAGTGTGAAATTCTATAGACTATCCAACGAGGATCCGAATGCCCACATTGCCATTTTTTTGGAGATTTGTGACACTTTTCAGCTCAACGGAATGTCCGATGATGCAGTAAAGTTAGGGTTATTTTCTTTCACGTTGAAAGATCGGGTGAAAGCTTGGTATAACTTGCTGAATTCAGGACATATTACTACGTAGGAGCAGTTTGCCCAAGCATTACTCACAAAGTACTTTCTATTGACCAAGACGACGAGGATCATCAAGGAGATCACGAATTTCCAGCAGAATGATGGGGAATCTCTCTATGAAGCCTAGGAGAGATTTAAATAATTGTAGAGAAGTTGTCCTCATCACAACCTTCCGAGGGAGTTCCTACTGCAGGCGTTCTACAATGGTGTGAATCCAAGCACGAGAGGAACTATTAATGTAGCTGTTAGAGGTCCATTGATGAGGAAGATTATGGAAGTAGCTCATAATCTTTTGGAGGAGTTAGCGAGCAACAGTTGCATATGGTCTAGTGAGAGGAGTAGACAGGGCAGAAGGAGCAAAAAGGTATGATCCCTATTAACTCTGTTACTACTTTGCAGGCATAGATTACAGCCCTTATGAAGTAGTTGAACAACATGCAAGGAGCATCTTCCTCTACAGCTAATTTGATGTAAGTACAATGTGAGCTATGCAGGCAGAACAACCATGGCTCAACTAGGTGTTTCTTGTTGGGAGTCGATAGTACTGAACAGGTAAATTACCTGGGCCAGCCGCAGAGAGGTAACAACCTATACTCGAATACTTATAATCCAGGGTGGAAAAACCACTCGAACTTTTCTTAGAGTACTAACAATGCAGGTGGCCAAGTAAGACTGCAAGGACCTCTGGGATTTTAGCAAGATTGAATCGAATCAATAGAGAGCAAAATGGACAAGATGATGGAGTTTTTGGGTTCCAAACTGGCAGCTCAAGAAGAGAATCGGAAGAGGATGTTTGATAGCCAGGAGGAAAGTCAAAAGAGGATGGAAGCAAAGTTTGATCAGACAATGAAGAATCATGCCTCATCCATCCACAATTTGGAGGTTCAGGTAGGTCAACTCGCTAATGCGTTATCTTCTAGAAATGTAGGTAGTCTACCGAGTAATACCGAGGTTAACCCGAAGGAATGAATTATGGCCATTACTCGAAAAGAGGAAAAGGAAAGTGAACATGAGAAGAAAGATAGGGACAAGAGAGAAAGACAAATAATTTTGGAAGTCCTTCCAAGTGGGTTAGTAAGTGAGCCGATCAAGAAGCCTCAACCTTGGATTCGATATCCTCTCTTTGCTCAACGAAATTCAAGTTCAAGTAGAGAAATGAGGAATTTTAAGGAGGCTGAGTCAAGCAAGATTAAATATATAATGAATCAACTACAATCAAAGCTCACGTTCAAGGAACCGGTCAAGAAAGAGGCGAAGGAGCATATAACAGAAGGAAACACAAACATGGCACAGAAGAATGAAGACCCATGGTGCTTCTTCATTCCTTGTAGTATAAATGGAGTCAACATAGCGAGGGCATTTGCGGATTTGGAAGCTAGTATCAACATGATGCCCTACACGTTTAGTCAGAAGTTGGGGTTTGGAAAGCCAGAGCCTACGAAGATATTAGTGAAAACGACCGATAGAACAGTGCACCAATCGAAGGGAATTATTAAGAACATGCAAGTACATATTGATAGATTCATCTTCCCAACAAATTTCTACATACTGGATATTGGAGAAGTTATGGAAACCCCTATGGTTCTTGGACAACTATTTCTGACTACTTCTCGCTCGATCATTGACGTTGATGGGGGTGAACTAACATTGAGAGTAGGATAGGAGCAATTAACCTTCAAGGTGTCAAAGAAAGATTATCGTTCTCCTTTACCTCCAACGGATATCAAGGAACCTGAACCCCGAAGAGAATGAGAAGATATTGAGGATCCTGGGAATGCGTTCAGAAAAAAACAATCATGTAGGAGAAGGCGAAGGAAGGAAAACCACAAGGAAGGTGGAATCTGTACGAGGGTAGCTCATGTGCAGAGTTTGAGATCCGTTTTTGCACTTCAACCGTACCATTCATTTGAGCGACCATGAGAAAAAGGAGAGTCAAGCTACCGACATTAAAAGAAGCACTGCATAGAGATAATGAATTTGGGTAAGATTTTTCCTCTATCTCTCTCTAAAAAACAAATTCATCTCTATTTCTCTTATTTTTGTAGGTTCTAATCTTCCAATGGCTCCAAAGAAGATGGCAGCTTGAAAACTGACTGATGAATTATGTCTTCAAGTCTCTGGTAAAGGTAAACCGGCTTTAGTACCAGCTTTTTGTGCCCTATTCCCCATTTATTTGGAGGAAGACGATACACATTTTCGAGACCTTAGAGATAGGGAATTGATCACTCCTCGATATTTTGATTTTGAATTATTAGAAACCATAGGAGTGCTGCAAAATATTGAGCGACTAGCTGCGTACATAGGTTGGAATAGGTTCATTCGTTGTGATCTGCCTATTTACCTTATGATGACTATAGAGTTTTTCACTACAGTACGCTATAATCCTAAAATGGATGTATTCTGGTTTAGGATAGCCGGCAATGTGCATAAACTTGATTATCATGTCATGCGTGCAATTTTCGATATATCAAATACAAAAATTTTAGAGGATCACGATGACTTTGATGTCGATAATTACTAGAAAACTCTAACAGGTGAAGAAATTTTGACTCTCAAAATGCACCAAACACGTTAATCCAAAGTACCTAGCATTTACTTTTGCATAAATTTATGTACTTAACTATGTTTAATAAAACTGAAAGTAATAAATGCTCGGCCAAAAAACTTTTCTTTCTTTGGTGCATGGATCAAAAAATAAAAATCAATATGCCTTATAGGATTTTTTGATCGATAGTGAGTGTTGTGAATAAGAAGAGCTCTTATTTTGGCATATCTCATGTTGTTATCGCTTTAGCTTTGTTTTATAACTTTAATGTGGATAATGTGCGTTTAACTCAATACGATATATCTGACATGTCTTATTTGAGGCACTCTGAAATGTTGGAGCTCCATTCTATGAAACTCCGAAATCCTTAGACGCGTACTGCAGTGAAGAACAGGAAGGGTAAGGACACAACTGCTTCCCGAGCCTTCACATCCCAAGCGATCTCAGAGCCATAAGAAGAAGTAGTGGAGGAGGAACAAATTACACCAACAGAGGTCGACAAATTTCAACAAATCCTCTACCAGATGGCCTCCAATTATCAACACATGACATCGCAAATTAACGAGCTCAACACCCAGATGAGGCAAGTCCATAAGGAGCAGTGGTACCTGAAGAAGAAATTCCTCAAGTTTTTTCAGAGGAATAATTTTGAAGCTCCTTCGCCAACACCGTCGCCACCACAATCCCCCTAATCTTTTCTTACCCTATACTATTAAATTGTGTCTATTTCTTTTGTTTGGTTTCATGTCATTTTTGTTTGGTTTGATGTCTTTTGTTTGGTTTCATATCATTTTTGTTTGGTTTTATGTCTTTTGTTTGGTTTGATTTCTTTTGTTTGATTTTATGTTTTTTGTTTGATTTCCTGTCATTTTTGTTTGATTTGATGTCATTTTTTTATTTTTTCGTGGCCTTGTTACATTGAGGACAATGTGTTCTTTAAGTGTGGGAAGTTGACACTTGCGTTGTCAATTGCATTATGTTAATCACTATTTGCATTCTGTTAAATATGATGCATGTTTAGGTATATCATTTTGTTTTGTGTTAAGCAATGGAACCACACTTGAATCATTTGGATTGGAATTGCCATGAGATTCAATCATGCTAGTTGGAATTAGATTAAATGCATGCTTAAACTTGAACTAGGCTACTTGAGTAGAAAGTGAATCATATTGAGTGATGAAAAGTAGTTTGTTACAAGCTTACTCACAATTCGACATTTGAGCAATGAGGTAGTGTAGAGATGTATAAACAATTTTCATTTGAGTCAATCTGAGGATTGAGCCTATATGACTCCATCTATAGTCATTCCATTTCTTTGTTGTGTAATGCTTCCTTAGGTTATTACCTTCAGAACTTGCTTTGAATCAGTTTAAATCTACTGGATGCAAGCTTAATAGAAATGATTAAGGCCCTTTTTGTGTTAACCCTTGACTTAAATGACCTACCCTTTTAAGTATCCCTTGTTACCCCTGCTGAGCCTTAACCATTTTGTTTCTTGAAAATACCCAAAAAAATTTAAAATCTGTAACCCCATTAACCTACCCATTCACAAGCTTAGTAGAGTATTAAGTAATGCATTAGTTGGGATCATTGTGAAAATTTTTACAGAGATGAGTTAAGGATACTTCTGCTTTTGAATCACATGGCATTTAATTGCTATTTTATTCATAGTTTCTTCCATAAATTAAGAAAAAGAAAGAAAAATGAAAAAAAAGCTAAGAAAAGAAAAGAAAAAGGAACAACACTTGAGTAGCATAAAAAAGTGCAGAGTATTAGCATAATTACATTTGTGTATCTTGGAGTTATGTTTTGTTATCCCTTTCACCCGCTTTTTACTTTACGAATGCTTTGTTAAAACCTTTACCCTTTTTACCCACCTTAACCCTTACCACATTATAACCCGAAACAAGTCCTTTTGATCTATTTATGCATGCAATCATTGTAGAGGAGAATCGGTGTATTAGCAAGCCTATGGTGGTGTAGTTTCCTATAAGAAGTTTGACTAAAACACTAACCATCAAACACTTGAGAGAAATGAGTGAAACTATGAGGAAGATTCATTTTGCATCTATACTTATCTTTGAGCAATGGTGCCATTGGTTGAGTTTGCTTATGTACACTAATGAAAAAGTAGTTATGATATGTATGGTAACTTAATATTTGAGTTGGTTAAAATTTGAGGGATTGTATGCTTTCATCTTTGCGAAAATGAAGTGATGGAATTGATTGGTTGTATTTATTTTGGTTGAGGACAAACAAAGATTTAAGTGTGGGGAAGTTGATAGTTGTGCATTAATCTATATTTTTCTAAGTATTTGACATATGTTTCTTGCATAATAGTTTATTATTGTTGTATTTTAGGATTCATTTTGTATGTTTTCGTTTAATTTGATTCTCATCGTTGTTCTTTTACGTTTGATGTTAATTTAGGGTAAGAATTGATTATTTTTATATAGGAATGAAGATTAAGAAACTTGGAGATTGAGCTAGAGACCAAAGAGGAGAAGAGAAGAGGAAGCTTTCTATTGCAAAATCCCACGATCATAGGAATCATGTCAATTCCACGATTGTGGGAAGTTTAATCCGAGACATTCTGTGGGGTTCAATTAAATTTTAGGTTTTCTGGACTATATAAGATATTAAACCTCTATGGATGAAGAGTACGTGATACCTCTGTAGAAAAGAGCCTCCTTGAGTGAAAAATACAAATTTTAATTCTAGAGGAAGGTGGAGATTTAAGGATCATCAATCACAATTGGGAAAATAGCACATCAACACCAGAAATTCCAAATTTTGGCAAAGAAGAGAAGGAGTTTTCTTTATTCAAATTTCTATCATTTTTATCTCTTCTAGTCATTGTAAGATGGAATATTTGAATGTTAGTGATGTTATAGAAACCACGAGTGGCAGATTTGTTTTAGGGATTACTTTTGAACTTTCTTGTTAAACTCCTATTTTATTGGATTGAATGAAGCTGTCTTTAATGATTGTTGATTATATTCATATAGCTTACAATAAATTGAGAGATTGAGTTGGGTTATTTGTGTAGGATTGTACAACGAGAGTTGGCAACCTATAGACTTACATTCATCATGTTAATTGATTAGTTAAAAGAGAGATCTCAGCTAATTTAATTGATCGCCCATAGGATAACTTAATAGCTAGTTAAATTGGTAGAGTGATTGGGTAGACTGAGAGATTGCTTAAGCAACTTAATTTAATTTGATTAGGGACAATTAATTACACCTTGAGAGAGGGAAGTTAATACAATTGGACATCTTAGGTGAGGCATAATTCAATTAGTAAAATAGGAGGGAGACAAGATAGGGAGAAAGTGATCTCTACTCATAAAACCTTGAATTCTAATTTTCTGCATTTTGGTATTATCTATTGTTCATTGTTACTCATTTAGTTTTGATTTAATTTTCCAGTTTATTTTCATTAAACAATTTTGTTTCTTAAAAAAAGTGCAATATGAATTAAGTGGTGTCTAGGCATCAATCCCTGTGGGATCGATATTTGCTTTCTAACTACAAGTCACGACCCATATACTTGCGATTTTTTAGTGTAAAACTAGTAGACTATTTTGCAAAATCACTCAACAGTATCCTACCTGACCTATGAACTTCTTGTATGTCAGAAGGTTGAAATATTGTTTCATCTTTATAAACAATAGTCTCGGGACCAGGCAGTGGATTTACGTCTGCTTGAGCATCTTGAACTTCCACAAGTTAACTGTCTTTAGACATGTCAATGAGTCGGGCCGAGCCCGGGCCAGGTGGCCCGCTGGCAGGTCCGTGGCCCACGCAGTTCTAGATGGGCATAGCCCAGCGAGCCACGGGCGGGTCGGGCTAGGCTGGCCAGGCTCGCCAATTTATTTTTTTAAAATAAAAATTCAAAACAACGTCGTTTTAATTAAAAATGATGTTGTTTCAGAAAAATGGACAGGCCACGAACTGGGTTTGGCCGGCCCATGGCCCGCGTGGGACGACCATGGTCAGCCCATGACCTGGCCCGGGCGGACCATGGGCAGCCCGTGGCCTGCCCAACCAGGGCTGTACAGGCCGTGCCGGAATTGCCATCCTTAATTGTCTTCTCTTAAAAGAAACTCTTTCTCTAAAAAGACAGAATGTTTTGAAACAAACACCTTTTGTTTCGAAATATGGTAGAACTGATATCCTATAGTTTCGTTAGGATATCCTACACTTGTTAGATTTAGCTTTAAGCTTATCTGACTGAATCCACTTTACATAAGCAAGACAACCCCAAACTTTCATATGAGAAAGATAGGGTTTATTATTAGTCCATATCTCATATGTAGTAACATCAACTGACTTGGATGGGACTCTATTTAATACATAAACAAAAGTTTCGAGTGTATACCCCTAAAGGGATTTTGGTAAATTCGCTAAAGTCATCATAGACCTTACCATGTCTAACAAGGTTCGGTTTCTCCTCTCAGCCACACTATTATGTTGTGGTGTATACGGTGGAGTCCACTGAGACAATATTCCATTATCCCTGAGATAATCCAAAAACTCTTGGCTTAAGTATTCACCACCACGATCCAATCGAAGTGATGTAATACTTCTCCCAAGTTGTTTCTCAACTTCATTTCTGAATTCTTTGAACCTTTCAAAGGCTTTAGACTTATATCTAATAAGATACATATACCCATATTGAGAATGATCATCGATAAAGGTAACGAAATATACGAAACCACCTTTGGCATGTATGGACATCGGACCACATACATCAATCTGTATTAGTTCTAAAAGTCCATTAGTTCATTCACCCTTTCCCTTAAATGGTAACTTAGTCATCTTTCCTAATAAACAAAATTTGCATGTGTCATATGATTTATAATCAAATGACCCTAAACTACCACACTTGTGTAGTTTAGACATACGTCTCTCACTTATATGGCTAAGGCGACAATGCCATAAGTAAGACAATTTCACATTATCTCGTTTTATTCTTTTGTTATTATTGATATTTAGAAGCGGATTAGACATATCCAATATGTATATACTATTGCACAATGTACTCAATGCATATAACATTCCATTCAAATAAATTGAACAACCATTGTTATTGAAATTTAAATGGAATCTAACTTTATTAAGACTAGAAACAGACATTACATTTTTAGTTAAAGCAGGTACATAAAAACAATTGTCCAATTCTAGTACAAGCCCACTAGGAAGCGTCAATACATATGTGTTTACAGCTAATGCAGCAACTCTTACTTCATTGCCCACTCGTAGTTCTGACCCTCTCTTAGATTCATCTTCCCCCAGATTTCTACATACTGGATATTGGAGAAGTTACAGAAACCCCTATAGTTCTTGGATGACTATTCCTGGCTACTTCTCGCTTGATCATTGACATTGATGTGAGTGAACTAACACTGAGAGTAGGAAAGGAGCAATTAACCTTTAAGGTGTCAAAGAAAGACTATCATTCTCCTTTACCTCCAACGGATATCAAGGAACTTGAACCCCAAGGAGAATGAGAAGATATTGAGGATCTTGGGAATGTGTTCAGAAAAAACGATCGTGACGGAGAAGGTGAAGGAAGGAAAACCACAAGGAAGGTGGAATCTGTACCAGGGTAGCTCATGTGCAGAGTTTGAGATCTGTTTTTGCACTACGACCGTACCATTCATTTAAGCCACTATAAGAAAAAGGAGAGTCGAGCTACCGACATTAAAAGAAGCGCTGCATGGGAGACAATTTATGAAATTCTATTTTCTTTTGATTGTTTTTGTTTGTTTGTTTGTTTGTTTATTCCGTTATGATTATGTTTGATTTGAGTTTGCTGGTATTAATTTGGATTTAGTTTGAATTTTAACTTGTTTTCGCTTTAAATTTTTTTCTTGATAATATTAATTTGATGTGTTTGTAGGTTGTGGGATCATTGAGAATGCATGCTAGGCTTGGAAGAAGGTTTAGAAGTGAGGAAATTGCATCAACGCATGATTGTGGGAATTGGTGAGTTTCCCACGACCGTAAGAAATCTCTCCAGAAAGTTTCGAGAGAGTAATCCCATGATCGTGGGAATTGGAGTGATTCCCACGACCGTGGGAAATCTCTCCAGAAAGTTTCTGGAGAGTAATCCCACAATCATGCTCTAATTCCCACGATTGTTGGAAATCTCTCCAAAAAGTTTATGGAGAGTAATCCCACGATCGTGGGAATGGAGAGTATTCCCACGATCGTGGGAGTACCATCCAAGGGAAATTTTAAATTTCCCTCCCCTCTTCTTTTTTCATTCACTCTTCAAATTTTCATACGTTCTGTCTCTAACCTATGAAAATCCACTCTCCCATTCTCTAAAATCCTTCATCTTCACTAGATTCTTGGCATTTTCTTTATCTCTTTTCATTATTACAATCCTTTACTCTTATCATTGGACAACAAATGATTTAGAGCTTTGGTTGTGAGGAGTTTTCAATTTTCCTCTATTCACTTTGACTTTCTCACACTTTTCCTAAATAAAGAAAAGAAATATTCATTAAATTATGTAAGAAGATTGATGAAAACAAATGAGAAGAGAAAGAAAACAAACATAAACGTTGGGAGAGGCCCAATAATCACACAAATTGCTCCAATTTTCTAGAGACTTCTGTTCCAGAACATATCTCCTTGCCTCCTTATCCGGAAGAAAAGATTTGTAATAATGATGTAGTCGATAGCGACGATCTGTGGTCCTTTGTTTTAACAGTAAAGTCACACAGTTTGAAACTGCAAGGTTGTCAATATTGACGATATTCAGCTTTATCTGTGAATAACAAGTAAAAGTGAAATTAATCTCTAAATAAGTAAAACAATATTATATATAATTAAATAAATTTAAAATTTACCGAAACTTTATCTAAAACATTCTCTAACAAGTTGTCTTCTTCAACTGCTTGACATGCTTTAGGCAAGGCAATTCAATTATGGCAATTACCCCTAACTCACTAGATAATTTTACTTATTGAATTTCATCTTCATGATGACCTTACAAGCTATCAATATGTATAGACAACTTGTTGTTCTTTGCAACATTCATTCATTGCAGCTCACAACCTTTAGTTATACCTCTACCTCTTTTTTTGATGTTGATATTAAAACCTGATAATGAATGAATAATGATAAGAAAATATGCATTAAACATGCAAATATATATTTAAGCATAAGTCTATTTGTAGGTGTTAAAAATTAACAAACCTGCAGATTCCTTTGTACTAGTTAAGGTAAATAGAGGTTGTTGCTGATTGGCTTAATTGGTGGATCAAGTTGATTGTTATTGTTAGCTAGGATTTGATTGATGTGGTTTTTGTGAGGGAGGAGCAATTTCCATACTTGCCACCTTCTTACATTTGTTTCTACCAAGTACCATTTTATTGGATATCCATTTATTGGATATTTATAACTTCAACATCAAAAATTGGCATTAGTATAAATCAAACATGAACAATCAGCATTAACATAACTTAAATATCAACAATACCCATTAACATAACTAAAACATCAATAATATGCATAAACATAAGTCAAACATTAACAATCTACATTAATATAACTCAAATATTAACAATACACAATAACATAACTCAGACATCAACAATACCCATTAATATAAATCAAACATCAATAATACATTTCAAACAATATAAACAAAACTTTTATTACCTTCAATTATCATGATCAAGATCTTGAAAATCATCATCATTAATTACATTATGATTCGACTCTTCATCACTAATATATTTTGCAAAAGTATCATCATTGTCATATAATTCATCCTCAATATGGTCTTTATCTCTTTCTAAGACAAGATTGGCTTGTACTTCATCCACTTGTACTATATTGGGATCAACATCTCTCCTATGGAATGATGATATATCTACATCTTCTATTTGTATGGCTCCATTATTCAGCTCTATTCAATCTTTTGACATACTTCATCACCGTCTTCACTCATTAGACCATTTTCCTTTTCACAAAAATTAAGGAGATTCCGATGTTGAAACTTTTAAACAACTTTCCAGTTACTGCCCATATAGTGTCGTTGAGGTAGAATACTTTCTTCATTTGACTTGTAAGGATAAAAAGGTCATTATCATACCATGTCTTACTAACATTGATGCTAGTAATATTGCCATTCACTTTTTTGTCACCAAGATTAAACCATTTGCATCTAAATATAACAACCTTTTTATCCTTGATGTAATGCAACTCTGTTATTTCTAAGATGACACTATAGAAGTTAATAAAATAATCGTCATGACATCCCTCAACAGCAACCCCACAATTTTGGCTTCTAAGTTGACTATCTCGATCTTGTATGTGAAATCTAACTCCATTAACAATACAACCTGTATATAATGCTGTTATCGCCTCTTGAATTTACAGTTATGTAACTATATCATCTGTAGGACAAAATATAATTAGAAGTTAATCTAACATACAAATTGCCATAAGTTCATAATATTCCATCAATAACTTATTCAATTCCTAAACCATAATAGGAACTTAAATCTTATGTATTTCTTTAACATTAACAATTTCTTTGCTTCAAATCAAATCTTTATGCTCTCTATTTAAAAAAGTAAATAGAGATCATGAAATATATATTGAACCCTAAAATTTAAATATGAAATTTTGAAACAGAAGTAATATACATACTCCATATATATATCTACTTTCCCACAATTGTTCAAAATATACTAGTGGCCAATTCCAAGTTTATCTTTATTTATCGCCATATATTTTCTATCACCAAGTGACCTTACTTTTTGGGAGAAAACTGATAATCCTCCAACTTGATCAAAATCAAAGTTACATTCTTGTCTATTAAATCTTGTCTCCATGTTATTTAAGTAAATCGAACAAAATGTTAAGTATTTATTCGCTATATAAGCCTCTGCAATAGACCCTTTAGGTCGAGCTCTATTACGTACATAGCTCTTAAGAGAACATAAAAAAACTAAACAAAATATAAAGCAACAATTGTTACTAACTAATAACTTTAGAGAAAAAAGTAGAAGTTAATATAAATTACCTTTCAATGGGAAGCATCCATCGAAATTAAACCGGTCTATAAAGTTTTTCCTTGTATGGTAAGTAAATTGCCAAATTTACCATAACATCAAAAAAAGATGGATGGAATAGTAGTTCAAGCTTACATAGAATCAAAGTTATGTCTTTTTCCATTTTTTTAAGCTCTTCTACTTTCAGTGTCTTATAGCATAATTGCTTTAAAAACTCACCCAATTGTCCGAAAGTTACGAACACATCCTTCAATAAACACCCAAATATTCCAACAGGAAGTAATCGTTACAGGAGTAAAGATTAGATACATACGACATCTAATCATAACTTTTCAACCCCAATACTTTTCCCTTTTAACATTCATACAACAAGCTATATTAGATACATACAAGTGCAAAGGAGTTTTATCTAATTCTACTTTGTCATTAAACAATTTGCTTTTTTGCCATCTATACCCATGTTCTATGTAACGACGATGTCTCTTATAATATATTTTACTTTGTAACCTCATTGAATGAGTTTGATAGTTACACATATGACAGGCCATATACCCTTTAGTACTCTATCTAAACAAATTCCTATAAGTTGGAAAATCATTTATAGTCCACAAAACAGTCGCATGCTTTGTAAATGTTTGACCTTTAACAATATCATAAGTTTCTAATCCAACCTCACAGAGATGGTTTAAGTCATTAATTAGTGGTTAAATGTATGCCTCAATATCCTTACCAAAAGTAGTAGGTCTTAGAATAAATAAAGATAATAATATAAAAGGCTCCTTCGTACACTTCCATGTAAGTTAATTGTATGGCACTAGGGCATATGCAGTAAGAAGTACTCATATTACAAAATGGATTAAATTCATCTAAGGCTAAACCAAGTAGAACATTACGACAATCCTCTGCAAAACATGGAAACTTTCCATAAAAGTCTTTCCATGTCATTGAGTCTACTGGATGACAAATAATGTTGTCATTAATGTTTTTCTCTTTATGCCACCTCATATTTATAGTTGTTTTTGTTGACATAAAAAGCCTTTGTAGTCGTGGTTTAATAGGGAAATATCTCAAGATTTTATGCGGTATCTTTTTTCCTTTTCCATGATCCACTTGCCACCTTGATGTACCACAAATGGGACATTCATCAAGATCTTTACTCTCCTTCCAAAATATAACACAATCATACTTACAAGCATGTATTGATATATATCGTAATCTAAGGTCCCTTAACAATTTGCTTTATAGTAAGATTTGGGCAATTTTTGTTAAATAGATAATGCATCATTGAGTAAGTCAATTGAAATGTCAAAAGATTTGTTACTCCATTTATTATAGACCTTTAAATGCAACAACTTCACAATAAAAGATAATTGTGAGAATTTCAAGCACCCTAGATATAATTCTTTTTGGGCAACTTTTAGTAACTTCCCAAAAGTATCTTCTATAATACTACCAATTATGTTAGGCAAATCGTTTTCATTCGTAATCTCTATATAGTTCTCATAATCCTCTAACATCTCACCAATCCCATCATCACCATCATCATTAATATCACAATCTTCTATATCATTATTGTTAATAACATCAACACCTGTATCAACATTTTTACTATAACTTGCGTCTGAACATTTGTCATGATAAAGTCATAGAGTATAGAATTTATCTATGCCTTGAATTAGCAAGTGATTATACACCACATCTTGACTTTGAATGTTCACATTTAAGCAATCTATGCATGGACAACAAATACAACATTTAACACCTATTTGATCTTTTACAAATTGCATGAAACTCCTAACTCCTTCTAAGTATTCAGTAGCACCGAAAGGGCGCTAATTTCATTCTTTCAAAAAGATTGACTTAAAGATCCGACCATTTCTGATGAGACATCCAACTTTTGTCCATCTAGTTATATAATTAAAAGAAAATTACTAAATTACTAAATGCAATTTAAGTTCTAAATAACATAATGATAAATCAATACAAGTTGATATACTAAGTTTGAATTCAAAAACAATATGGTATGTGGCATTGTTAGACCACATGAATCAAGAAATGGTCTTCTCGTTGTGACTCTTAGGATCATGGAATATTTCACTGATAAGCTTCATCAGAGTTACATCATGGGTTCCAACCTATATACCATCTTAGGAGTTTATTATGGCTCAGATCATCCAAAATTATAGGTAGATTTCTTATGTTATTAGTTCTTGATAAATCAAGACAAGTTCATATACTAAGTTTTAATTCAAATAAACAATAAAGTACGTGGCATTGTTAGACCACATAAATCGAGAAAGGGTCTTCTTACTGTGACTCCTAGGCTTATGGAATATTTCACGAATAAGCCTCATTGGAGCTGCATCATAGGTTTCTAACCTATATACCATCCTAGCGATTTATTATGCCTCGGATCATCTATAAGAGACCAAACTCATTCCAATAAAATTCCAAACAAAAACACACAAAACCGGACTCTCCTTCCATTCACACAAAACCCAAACAGAAATTCTTCTCTATTAAAGCAACACAAAAAAATTGAACAAAAGTCTAACGACTTACCTAGACAGACAGACATTGGAGACAACGGACGACGAACAACGAAGCTCTAAATAACATAATGATAACTCTTTAGAAGTTCACATAATAAGTTTTAATTCAAACAAAAAATGAAATTGAGCATGAAACTTGGACTAATTTTTTCACTTTAACCTTGTCCATCATTACATTTTTTTAAAATTGTAATCCTATTTTATCAAATTTGATTTTTCACCAATAGTTTTACTATGAGATCTACCTCCATAAAACTATTTAAATAATGGTAAAGGAAATTAGCTAAGAGTCTCAAAAAGCATCAAGTTTGCAAAAGTGTCATTAGAAACTTCTAGGAATCATCAAAAATGCAAAAACATGCTAATAAAGAGTTTATAAGCAAGTTTGAGAACAATATACTTTGTTGTATATTTGTAAGCTATGATAGCAAATAAAATGTTAAAGAGGTTGTGATCCAATATCAAAATATTACAATGTAACCATGATAAGTTGTTCTCTTATTTGATTTAAATAAGATTTAAGAAAAGTTAAAAGAAAAATTGTAAGAGACCTCTTCTTTCAAAGGCAAGTAGTAAGCATCTTATAAAGGAAAGAAGAAAGTTTTTAATAATTGTTAAATTTTATATTAAGAATCTATGACATATTGTAATGCGTCATATGTCATTTAAAAAAGAAATATCACCTCAAATAAAGAAAGAAAAATGAGAAAAAGGAAAATCCTTCATAAGTACTTATAAGATCTATGGAAGTATTCAAACAAAATTTAAAATACACTAATTAGCTTTAATAAAAGAAATAAAATGGTTAAATGAATATAAAAAGTTTCTAAGAATATAGAATAATATTGAAAAAAATTGAAGATCAAAAAGCAACTATATTTACCAAATAGCTAGTGAAATAAAATATAAGAATTTAAAAGATTATTTTGATTAATAAAGAGAATGAGAGAAAATTTATTAAGAATGAATGTTATAAATAACATTAGCTCTTTATCCAAAATATTCTACATTAATTAAGAATGTCTCTTCAATGCTTAACGCTAAAGTTAAAATTTTACTAATTGTCACCAACTTTGTTATATCAATATAATAAATGAATAAAATAGCCAATAGTAATTTAATAAAAAGAAGAAAGAAAGAAGATGATTCTCGATAGTAATATTATTTATGACCTTTATAGCCTATATATCTAGAAAAGTGATAAAAATTGACTTTAAAATAGAAAAAAAGGAAAATATTTTGAACAAATTAAAGCTCAGGAAATACAAACATTATAAACAATAGATACTTTGTGCTAAAGTTTAAGAAACAACAACACCATAATCTAAATTGAACCCCTATATAGTAGTACAAATTAAAGAAAAGCAGCTATTATTATATTTCAAAAAAAACAAGGGTCATCCCTAAGAGAACTTTCATCGAACACTTCATATGCTTCACAAATTCATCCCTAACTAATAACAAAACCACTTTATTTTTCCATTATCCACCAACATTAACATATTCAAACAAACAATCAACCATTAACAATCAAAATAAATGCAGATAACTCACACAACATCAATAAAACTGATGACCATATAAGCACTTAACAACAACAATAAAAGCAGAAAAAAAACAAGAGCAAAGCATGGACAACTAACCTTGACAGACGATTAACCAGACACGATGAAAGCAAACAATGCTAGAAGACAATGGAAGAACAAACGAAGTAAACGAACGACTACGATGGAATAAGAAAATACATAAGCCAACAAACGAAGAAAACAAAAGGAGAGGGGGTTCTGTGTTTTTGTTTAAATTGAAACGAAAAAAATGTTGTTTCTTGTTTACCATAAA
>JANQAP020000256.1:6252126-6271651 GCA_026874005.2 Erythroxylum coriaceum
TTTCATATTAATTGTGATTATTATTTATTATTTTGATTTTTAGAGACTAGGTTAAAAATATACAGTACAACTGTACAATATAACAATAGACTATTTTGCAATTTTTAAAAAAATTTAGGGACTATTTTATAAATTTAAAAAATTACCCGCAACGATAACCGTTATTGACTGATACCGGTACAGTACTATACGAGAACCCAATCCGGTACCAAGTTCGGTACGGTATTCGTAACATTTCTCCAAACCGTAGGCTATTGAAAAAGAGAAGTTTATTTTTTTCTCTCAACAAGCCGAAGATAGAAAATGAGAATGCCTCATTTTGTTGTTTTTTTGAGCCAAATATAGCAAAAAGTTCACTATTCATTTTTCTTCTCCTTTCCCACTAAAGGATCTTGATAACTAATCTATCCAAGGAGAACAAGTGGTAGATCAGATTAGTTGAGGACACAGCAGTGAGAAGTCAAAGTTGTAGCAAGGAGTCGGTAAAAATTTCGATCTTGTTCTTATTTTATTTATTTTCTTTATGTCGTATCATGTATGGATTAAAAAGCATGTTGATTTGGTGTTTACACTTCCGTTGTGTTATGATTTCGGAAAAAGTTTTTGAAATCTACCGTTAGCCAAACCAAGCATGTTTTTATTTTCTATCTAACACAACTTCCCTACACTTAAATCTTTTCTTGTCCTTAAGCAAAATCAAACATAACTAATCAATTCCATCACTTCATTTTCACAAAGATCAAAATATGCAATCCCTTAAAGTTTGGCCAACTCAAATGTCAAGCTACTATACATATCATGACTACTTTTCATTAGTGTACGTAAGCAAACTCAACTTATGGCGCCATCACTCAAAGATAAGTATGAACGCAAAATAAATCTTCCTCACGGTTTCATTCATTTCTCTCAAGTGTTTCATGGTTAGTGCTCAAGCTCCCTATAGGCAAATGCACTACCATAGGCTTGCTAATACACCAATTCTCCTTTAATATGATTACATACATAAATAGATCAAAATGACTTGCTTCGGGTTGTAATATGGTAAGGGTTAAGGTGGGTCAAATGAGGTAAAAGGTTTAACACAAGCATTCATAAAGTAATCAATGAACAAATGGATAACAAAACATATTTCTGAGATACAAAAATGTAAATATAATACTACTTCGCACTTATTAATGCTACTAAAAAGTTCTTCCATTTTCTTTTTTTTTTCAACAATTGAAGAACGGATAAAACGCAGTAAAAATCAGAAACAAAAACAATGTCATGGTCGTGACAGATACTTTCTCTATTCATACCACTACTTATTCCTTAATATTCATATAGAAAAAATCAGAAATTGTTTTCTAGGTCTTATAGAAATTTGTTCCTCCGTGTCTCTCCTTTCTATAGCACTAACAATCAGACCATTTGGACATCTAAATCATGAGATATAATAGGTTACCATTTTCGATCTCAATTTTCAACATCACAAAGCCATAATTAAGTCAAAGTCGTTTCTAGATATTTTTAGTTCTATGTCTTAGGTTTCATATGCAACTAAAATCACTCAATTTAGAGGTCTGTAGGCTGAGTTATGACCCAAAAGATGTACTAGTTCAACAAACCCCAGACAAAATTCCACTACACAATACTCTCTTGTCACATTCAACCAATTCTATGCAAGATAACACCAAAATAACACAAAAGCATCATCCCATAAGCCATTCCACATCCAAATGAATCTTTATATCCATTCAATCATACACAAAAATAGAAATCAACTAAGTGAAGTCCCAAACCTCAAAATTGACAAAATAGGTCTTTTATTGCCTTTCCTTCCCTTCCTCTTTGGCTTTGATTGACTCACCAACTATAAACACCGAAAATATACCTCTTAATCCCACTTTCAACCTTATAATTTAATTCCTTCATAAGCAAAGTAAGAAGAAAATCCATAAAATTTACCTTGATTTCCACCTAAGATTGGCTTGATTTCTTACAGGAAAAATGAAGGGACGAAGAAGGTGAAATGGAGAGGAGAAAAATATGAACTTAGAACCCCCAAAATGTCATGCATCTCCCTTCTCCGTATCCCCATTCCAGAACTTTCAAGACACACACATATCCTTAATTCCTATTGGACACGCATGCTTTATTATTATTGGTCACACATGTCTTAATCTAATTGGTTCATATGTTAACTTTAGAAAAATTGTATATTGGTCCTTCTTCTTCCTTTACTTCCCACATTGGACTACAATATTATAAATTAATTTCATTCCCCTATGTCTTAATTTTATAATGTAATAAATTTCATGCAATTTGGTTAATTATTCTGGGAGTTATACCCAAAATACTACCGGTTGTTTGAAAATAGGGATAACAACCATAACTCAAATTTAAGTTAAAATTAAAAACTCTTAAAGGCATAACAAAATTTTGGTTCCTTCATGAAAGTTTTAGACCTATGTCTGTAGTTTAATCTTTAATTGAAAATATCCAATTTGGAGGTCTACAGGCCAAGATATGCCCAAATTACAGAGATCTATTTAGTGGAACCTATCCATTCAGTAAGGTACACATCCCAAATCAACTAACTTTGGTCTTATCATACAAGAGAAACATAAAAATACATCTAATTTAACCAAAAATCCCATTTACTTATGTAATACTTATTTTATCAATTCCCTTCATATGTCATTCATAAATCTAAGCAAACATATCAAAAATTTCTATACATATTTCACATCTAAGTATGTATGTCCATGCTGAAGTGAACGAATTATCCATTTACCCTTGTCTTTTACATTAAGTACCATTATATATCTTACTATACTTAGATGTACTTAATTCATTATGTTCACTCTTAATACACCCTAAACATGCTATAACACTTCCAGGGTATATGTTAGGGTGTTAGAGTTTTATGTTCTTAAATAGTTCTTGAGGTTTTTAGGGTTCTTTCTAGGTTTATCCACTTAATTTGGTTCTAAAATAGCCCTAAAATGTTAAAATTACAAAAGGAGTCGCACGTTGGAAAAGCTTAAATTCGTTGGAATTGTTGTCTGCACTATCTGTCACGATCGTGGCAAGACAAGTCACGATCACGACCTGCTTCCATACTTCCAATTCTTCTTTTTTCTTCAATTTCCTGTTTCCATACACTCTAACACATATCACACACCTCTTGTGTGACACCCCATTACCATAAATTACATACCGAGATTTCCTAAGGACATTCCAGTATATAATCTATAATAATGGGGTGTTAACTATCTCACCTTCACTTTATAACATGGCAACATATCCAACTTAACCATGGCATCAACTATGTATGTAAAAGTCACAAAACATAATATTTAAAAATCTCAACTTCACATTTCATTCATTCATAAAAGTTTACATTGAGTCATCAGAAACCAATATTTACAACTGATATACACAAGTTCTATATGGAAAATATTAACTACTTAAAAATAACTATAACTCCTCGATTGCCAGCTGACAACCCTTTGAGCCATGTCTAGTCCAAAAAGTTCTTCTAGAAGATCTTAGAAATCTAGGTCTCCTGTCTCGTACCTAAAAAGTCACGTTGCAATTTTGTATGAGTTTTGTGAACTCAATGAGCTAACCATCATTAATGATCTCCCTCCAGGCACAAAACACAAATATCATATAACCAACAATCACAATAAGACATAAAGAATGTCATACACTTCACATACATTCTTTCAAAACTTGTACATCCCAATCAGACACATTATCATGACATATCACTTTCACATTACAACTTCAGAAAAGATTTCACAAGCATATATTTCATAATCATAAATGCTCAAATACAGATGCATATGTATATGAGACTCCAAATTTGTTATTATTTGCTGTGACCGAGTGCCTTTCAAATACAGAAATAGATACTGGCCTATTGGGCTTAGTCAAAATAGAAATCACAGAGCAGAGCTCTACGTGTAGAATACTAAGCTTATAGCTCTCTCAAATTGGCTACTCTGATCATAATGCCTCTATCTGAGCATGTATTTTATGAAATGCATCAAATAATAGAATATGCCATAAATAACATTCACTTATGATGCACAGATAGAATCTCATATTCATTGGACCTTAGTCTGACATTTAACTTTCGTTAAGCATTCAGAATTCAGTGGCAAACATATATCATTCAAATGTCAGATGCAAATATAACACTTCCAATACATTCCCGACTATTAAACTCCTCAGACTATTAAAATTTGGAATACATATTCAGATCACAACAGTTCAATAATTAAAAGTTAAATAGAATAAATCAAACAATCCTAAGAAGATCATCTGGGTTGACTCACAAATGCTCCCTTTAGTTTATTACCATGAAGTCTCAAAAATATCTGGAATCGATCGCTTGAGATATACAATTATATGTAACTCATGTGCATTTTCATAAAAATAATCAGTCATAAATACATTTATGAATGTATCATGTATCATGCATGTTCAATGACAATTTCTCAGGTATGTTTCTTTAATACTCTTTATAAGAAATCTCAACACCTTCAAAACATTCTTTAATCTCTAAAACTCTTTTCTCACTTTAATCCCTTCATTCAATATCAATTAAATTCATTTAAGAGCTCATTTAAACCTATATGCCTCATATGGTATCATCCTTACTTGAATTAGGTTGAAAAACATCCAAAATATCATCTTTTGATAAAGACTTTTAGGTCACGATCGTGCATGTGCACTATTGTGATTTTCTTCCTTCTTCAGTAGAGTCATGATCATGCTGATGCATGATCGTGACTTCCTATATCCTTCAACAGAGTCGTGATCGTGTTGATGCATAATCATGACCTGCTATGTTTTCTTCCTTCTTTGTAGCCTTTTTTCACCTAGAAACAGAAGTTTGTAGACTTTCTTCTAATCAAATGTTACTGTATGTCTTAAGTTTCTAATTACATCAAATTCATGCATTTTGGTTTAGAATAGTGCAAGTTATAATCAAAATACTTCATACTGTTCCTCATACCTCTGCAGAGCACAACTCTCAACTTCCAGCCAAATTTTAATACTCTTAAAGACAGATTTTAAATTCATTTCCTTCATGAAAAATGTAGCCCTATGACTCTATTTTACTCAAAAATAAAATTCATCTAATTGGGATATTTATAGATCAAGTTATGGTCAAAATACAGAGGTATGTTCAGTAAAATACTATAACATACTCCAGCACAATTCATTATCAATGTTTTATTACTTCTATCATTTCTCTATCATCTCAAGTTGATGGTTCAGTAAAACCTAGATTTTTCAGTCTAAAATTCTCTAGTTATAATTCACATTCATGAATAATCACAATTCGAAACAAAACCTAATTCATACTTATATATATATCAATTTCAGCATTTTCCCTACTCTTCATTTAACTCCAATCATCACAATCTTACACCTTGTTAATCATATCACGGATTTGCTTCTTCCTTCACCACACACACATGCATCAACACCATTCATGCATGCATCAATCCACAAGCATAAAAATATACACCATTCACGCATGCATTCATTAACAAACCTTAAAACCTTAATAGAAATTATTTACACTATCATAAAACTTACTTGGTTTATCCTACACACTTCAGCAAAAATTCCAGAAATTAACAAGTTTTTGGTGGAGAGAGACAAAGATAGAAAGAGACAACTGAAAACCTCAAATGGGCTGAAGTGATGCAACTTTTGTTTTGTAAGGTGTAACATTGATAGATTAACCAAAAGCCAATATACATAAATGAGCAAGATGGTGTTTCGGTGATGGTAAAGCAAGAAGGAAGTTTAGATGTTTTCGGTGAAACCAAAGGAAAAGCTACAAAAACTTGTTTCCTAATGACTAGGTGTCTCCTTTAAGGCTTGACACATGTCTCCAATGCATGTCTTCCACTTGTCCACTAGATGAGCTACCATTTGTCTTTTAGTTATAGGTCCACATGTCACTTCATAATTTATCCATTTGTCAACTAATAATTTGTCTCTTATTTATATATTTTTCTTGGTCTAAAATATTCCAAATATTTGATAAATTTCCAAAATGTCTCCAAAATACAAAATTAATTCTAATACACACCAATTCAATTTCCAAGACAATTAATCCATAATTCACACGTTAATCAAATAAAAAAATCACTTATACTCAAAAAATACCAATGAATGTATGTACAATTATTTTTTTATGAGTGACAAAATTATTCACGTGTATGTGTATGCCAAATGATGTATGAAATGCACTTCTAAATTCTCAATAAATTCTCATATATAGCATCCTAGGGTTCTAGCCCTAGTCATTGGGTAATGGGATGTTACATCTTGAAAAATAAAATTAAGATCCAAATCATGCTTAAACCACACAAACACTTAGAATATAAGCAAACACTAATAATAACATAATGCTAAGCTTATATACATGATAATCATCTAAGAAATAATCAAAAGAACACTTAAACATCTATCAAAACATAGTATAATTTACACCTATCAACATCCTCATACTTAAAATTTTCCTCAAACAAAAACAAAAACAAACACAAACTCAAACAAACCAAACAATAACACATACATTCATGCAATATGAACTAATGATACAATGGCATCTAAATTCATAATACCAATTTAACCTTAAACAACAACCATTCAAGTTGTTCCAACATATTAACCTGTTTAATCTGTTACTAAGCACTTTGGATTGAATATACATACTAATCAAGACATTAACATCATATTCATTCACTTAAAGCACTTGTATACATACATCGATAATTAGTAATCAACCAAAATTGCAATTATCACTAAGTATCCCTTTAAGAAAATTTTTTCTATTTTCAAAGGTTAGTAGGATTTATTTATCAAATCACCACTTTTTTTATTTTCTTTAATGTTAACCTAGTCTTTTGACTCGAAGGAAAACACCTTGTCATGAATGTCCTGTAACATACCACTCTCATAGAGTATATGCCCGAACATATTGACAATTATTTAAGAACATATTCTACTAGGATGGCATGCTAAGATGATTGAAATAACTCATTACAAATTTTCAAACATCAAACACATCTTAAGCAATCAATAATTCATTTTGGCCCATTTCATTTACAAATATGTCCAGTAATAAATGTAATTGCACTTCAGAATTCACACATACATTGTACAACAGTTGAGAAATACAATTCTTGATACAAAAATAACTGACAACATGTGCAGGTACAACTGATCCCGACCACTAACTCATGTCCAATCGCAGTAGCTATACTCTAATTAGTCTAACTAGATCTCCTCTGAACCTAAAAATCAACAATGCAATTTTGATGAGTTTGCGAACTCAATATGTGAACCATCATCGATGTATTCACTCATATCCAATTCACAGAGACAAGTCATATCCTCTAGTATTGTATCCTATCACATTTCATCATACTTTATTATATACGTCAAGTTTATCATATTTTCGTAAGTAGATTAGGTAAATTAACATGTCATTTCACAACATATCCTCATTTACTTTTCAACTGTATTTTAAACAATTCAGTAATTCGTTTTAATTTAATCATAAGATACACATAAGGATGTATATGCAAATGCACATATGACTCCATTCATTTTTACTTTATTATGACCGAGCGCTTATTTACTGTCCTATATCTAGTGTGGCTATTGGGCTCATTTCATATACTGTCCTATACCCATTGTGGATACCAGACTCTTTAATAATTGAGTCTGTGGCTCTTTATGCACATTACTGAGCTTTAAACTCCTTTTCAGGCTGGTCACTCCATTCACAACTCCTCTATTTGATCATGTATATCATTATGATGCATCATTCTATATGCCATATTTCATTACCCTTTCATTCTTGTGAGCTTCTCTCACATGTACAAATGCATTGAATCTATGTCCAACAATTCACATTCAAATCCTCACACATTTAATGTTCCTTCTAAAATTTCACATTCAATTGTTCTCATATGTCATATTTATTTTGGCATTTCACATTCAATTATTCTCACATTTCATATTCACATACAATTAGCAAGCACTTCCAATACAATCCCGAATATTGAACTCCTTAAACCTTCAATGTCTGAAATTATCATAATCATATCGATAACAGTTCAATATCAAAAAGCTAATCACAAACAATTTAGTCATAGTGAGTAAACATCTAGGTTAACTCACAGTATACTCCAGATAAGCTATTCCCTTAACGATCTGGCAATATCTAGATGCTGACGTTCAATCTTGTGTATCTATCTTTATGCAATACACACATATTTTACACATCATTAAGTTATCAATCGTATGATTATTTAATCATTCACATGTATATACATATATATATACATACATATATATATATATATCAATTGACTTTCTCGAGTATGTATCCTTATTCACAATTCTTGATCATTCAAACATCATAGCTTGTATATAAGTAGTTTGCAATTAGGTTAGTATGTATCTTATTCACAATTCTTGATCATTCAAACATCATAGCTTGTATATAGGTAGTTTGCAATTAGGTTAATACCTTAAGTACACTTGATCATGCTTACTTCATTAACCATACATTCACTAACTCTTTTATAGTATTATATATAATCACGTAATATCCCAATTCTCATTCATTCATTCCTAATGTATTATTCTTATCATTTGGATCATATTTGTATTCATAAGAACACCTTCATTCCTTTAACACTCTTACATTCCAAATTAAGATACATTGATATTAAACCATCTTTTCCTTAAGGTATAACATCAATTAACAACCTATATTTATTAAACACTTAACTAACTTGTCCAACATCAAACTATGTTCATTTTAAGCCTTAATCAAGTCCAAATGCACCATAGTAAGTATCTTATCATTAGTTGTTTTAAGAATCACACAAAATAGCATTTTCTTCACTTCCAAGCTTTTCCCAGAATCATGTATACAGCTCCCATGATTGTGGGATGGCTGAACCGAAAGTTCACCACGTATTCCCTTCATTTATTTTCCAGATTTTATCATCTTTATACTAAATTCACTACATCCTCTTAATAGTCCATCATTTATACCTCAACTAGACCTTAATTATACTCCAATTCCTCATCAATATCATCTCCAATGACAACTCACAATTATTCAATTAGCAACTCATGGATTATTGTCTTTCATGCATTAAAAATCAAAACAGAAACTATCATTGAAGCTTCATTTTCCAGAATGCATTTCAACATCAACATCATATATATTTCATTCCAATTCAATCATCATTTCATTCTATTAAACCATGCCATAAAGATCAAATTTCTACTTACTTGTTAAGCTTTAATTCCACCTCAATACATCAAGTTAATCTATCCCTCTATGCAAGCAAGATCATCACAATTTCAAAGTGAAAATGAATTGGTTTTTGGTAGCAAGATGAAGACAATTATGAGCTGGTTCTTTGGTTATCTTGTGAAGGATAAAGTATGGATTTAGGGTGGCAATTTAGCAAGGGTGAAACTAAAATACAGAGAGATAAGATTAATGCAGGTTTCGATGGAGAGACAAAAATGAAGAATGAAGGCAGCATAAATATTCTCTGCAGAAACTTGCTTTATAAAGTGCTAGGTGTCTCTGTTTGATAGTAGGATTTGTCGCTTAGCATGTAAGCCATGTATCCACTCCTTAAGCTGCCATTTGTCTCCTAGTAATTAGTCCATATGTCACTCAATAATTGTTACCATTTGTTAATTAATTACTAGTCCATTTGTCACTCATTTATCTATGCCAATTGTCACTCAATTTATAGGCTTAGTCATCCTAATTTTCCATGTGTTGATTGTCTTACCACTTGGCATTTTTTCAAGACTAAATGTACATATTAATTTATCAATCTCCCAATTATAACAATTAATTCCAAGTTGCTAATTATAATCCATCAATTCTTGTCATTGGTAAACCAAAGTAAAAGATATTAGAAAAGCACATTCATATCTCATATCATTTTCATTTTAGTTTCATAGCCCGAAATATGTCAATTGAGTGCAATTTGTCTAACTCACAATTCATATATGTATTCTCATATAATGCATTTCAATACAATCATAAAATCATGTCATAAATGTACCAAATTCATTCTATATGATGCCACTTATCTGACTCAATGGTCTAACACTTTAAATCCTTTAACAATTTGAGAGACGGTATATTACATGTCTCCTGGTTACTTAACTAGGCCACATTTTATTAATTAACTTGATTGAAATGTCATTCTAGCCTTTTGTCGTGATGACAAACATTTTGTCATGAATGTCCCGATTACTCAGCTATATCACATTTCAATATTCATAACCCAATATTTGTTTCAAAAGGGCCATCAGAATAGTTATTCATTTAATGGATACAAATAATTTTTTTTTCATTTCACATAGCCTACCTCATTTCTTTTATTCAATCATCCTCATAAAAGACTACTAATGATACTAACATATTCAATTGAATTATAATTATAAATGTATGTAGCAAATTTTTTAAGATGAACAAACTGATGTCATATCCTAATTAATATGCATATTTAACCAAAGATACTTAAAACTTATAATGCACAAGCCAATATGCCTTTACAAATTGAATGACTATGTTCAAAGGTAAACTACTTCCATTAAGTTATTGACATTAACACATTCACACAATTCACAAATATACAACATATGTTCGCACCATGTCAACCTAATCTAAAACTAACAATATGGAATGAAAAATTCACACTCATGACATGCAAATGTAAAATCCTCCCCACACTTAGACAACATATTGCTCGCAATATGAGAAAAACAAAACATCAAATAAAAATAAAAGTGATAAGAAAAATAAAAGGAAAGGTTAAGAGCACAAAACTAGGAGATTGAGGTAGTGATGGTGTTGGTGACGGAATATGGAGATACTTTTGGCCATGAAATTACAACAATTCTTTCCCTACAAAACAAAAATAAAAATAAAAATACCAATAAAATAAATCAAAACAAATAAAACTTATCCTAACTATTATGTTGCCTCCCAAGTAATGCTTAGTTAACGTCATTAACTTAACATGGTCTTCCTTCCATACTCAACTTGGGTCAATTATGAGTGGCTTATAATATGTGCTTAAATTTTGACACATTTAATCCATTGCACTTAGTGATTAATGCCTTAAAATGCTTGGGACACTCACTTTAGCTCGTACTTGTTTTTAGGTACAATTCATAAGCATAAAAACTCAAGTGAGCTGAAACCATACTTATTGAGTCATCTTCTCAATATTTAGACTCTATTGTCTTCATAGAGCAAGAAAAAGAAGAACATTATAAAAAGAGGAGACAAGATAGAGCATAAAACTGGAGAGTGAGGTATTATGGCTCATAGCTAAGCAATTAAAATGTTACTGTCATGAGCATTGTCTCACGACTGTAACATGAATTGCATACATGTGAGATATAAACAATTAAATGAATTTCATGCATGTGTAACATTTTATTTAAAATGTTAAGAATAAGCTAGCTATCACTTTAAAACCTAGTTTTGATTATAAAAAAATGGTTTGATGGTTGTAACATGGATGAGAAATTTAATACACCTTAAGTTACCAAGAGAGGGCTATGAGAATTAAAATGTTACATAGCTTTTAACCTATCCATTGCATTAAAAAGACATATGTCCATTCCATTTAACCTAGCTTTTGGAAGATATGATGAATAGGTTGTGTTTTTTGATGGCAAAGAGAAAAGGAGAGCAACCAAAGGAACAAAAAAGAGAGCTGCTTCATTTTTCCTTCGGTGATGAGGCCAGTTGTCTCATTTAAGCATTATTTATCCATTTATCTGATTTGAACGTAGCTGCCTCACTTGTTTTACGTAGTTTTTGAATAAAGAAAGAATAGGTGTGTTGATAAAGTGGAATGAGGGGCTCGAAAAGGTATAACCGAGACAGTCGACACTAGCTTCATCATCTTGTTCTCTTCGGTTTAGGCCACCTGTCCACTCCTTTTTACCTAGTTTTTGTTAAAAAGAGAATAACCTAGAATGTTGTGATGGCTAGGAAAACTGAGACAACCATTCTTCTTAGTTATGGAATGTGCATATCTGCTATAAGTGAGCAACCGAGAGAACTTATACAGCGGCAGACAAATGCAAATCTTCATCACCTTCTCTTCATTTTTTAATAAGAATTGAGGCTATAAGAGTTGGCTTGTACATCTTCTACCACACCAAGTGGTTTCTTTATCAACTGATCTGCAATTTGAATACACACAGATGTTGGCTTCACATCTCTAAGCCACAGTTTCCTGTTGGGGAGTCATGGCTCCATGTATCTCATGCATAGCTATACAGCGGAAGCATTGGAATCAAAATTCCAACACCATGACATCTCCAGAAAAATCCAGAATCCATGTGCATATATAAATAGAAAGTAAGAAAATGAAATTATAGCTTATGAACCTTGCAAATGCTTCTCCTTTCTTGAATCTTCTACTTATTTGGGACGTAGCAAGCACCAAACACCTTCAATAGCCAATGAAGAACACACAAAGACGAAGAAAAATTGGTGTGTAAGGGTGGTTATAGTACCAAACAAGATGAATTAAAGTAGATGCTTAATTGAGAGTTAGATCATAAACTAGTAACATGCAATTAAACTTATGCAACAATTGTATAAAATTGCATGAACAAACCTCTAGATCACTCATCTCAACCTCTAGAACTCTTCTGAACCCTTTGCCTCTTAATTGTTTATTTTTTAGCTTAATTTCGTGTGTACATAAGTGAGGAACTCACGTATGTACCACCTATCATAAAGTGGGTCATGATCGTGACCTATAAGCCACGATCATGACTTACTTAAAATGATAGCCATGCACACTTTGTATTTCATCCGATCTTTTATGCTTGTGACTCTTAGGTTTTTAGTTATTTTGGGCAATTGAATTAACTCTTAATTCAAGCATATCATGAATGCCACTTGAATTAACTCTTAATCCAATCAAATCATGAAGGGTTTCATGATGCAAATTTATCGAAACGTAAGTGAATTAACACAGGAACTCTTCGATAGTTAATTATCTGACTTACAAACCTTTCCATAGATAATTACTGTGCAATTTGACCCTTCACCATCCTATACTCTACTTGGTTTGGAGTATGGGCTATGTGTTAACTCCCACTAGACTGACTATGTCACATCTAGTCCAAGTGATGTTAGTTCTTATCCTGGGGATCTCATTACTCTATGTATCATTGAAGACTCTCTTCATGACAAATAACTATTATGCCTAGAGACTCTTGAGAAATGACCCCGACAAGAGGCTATGGGTATCATCTTCTTCTATCAGGAGTGGTGAATGCTTTATTGGCTACCCAATTACCTTCGAATACCAATAGCTATACCTAATCACTACCCTATAAGCGGCCTCATCTTGAGGCAATAAGGAATGGTGTCATAGAACCAAATCAGTATCCAAGATATCATTGAGTACCTCAAGTCTAAGAATATTTGCACTATTGTTATAATGAGAATAATTACTGACATTTGATAGATCATCCATATGATAATCTCATAGCGGGTCATCCGATGTACTTACTACTCTTAGTAAGCATCCATATTTTAACTTTAAACATCTCATGCTTACAATTCATGAGGTCCACTGCTTGATCAAATCAAGGAGTATAACATGTGCTAGTCTATCTAGATTAACAATGTCCTGTCTCATTAATCCTATGACTAGGGATAATTTAGATACTAACATAATTGTAAATGATAGGAATCTCATTATTATGATCTCATTATGATTTCCTTCATGCTATGTTTTATATTATGGACTTCATTAATTCAATTTAAGAATGACATCAATTAATAAGTAAATGAACATCAAATTAATGAAAATTTCCTTTCATTTTATTATTCAAAATAAAATTTATACAAAAGTGATAAAGGCGATTACCTTTAGAGCATTACTCTAACAATCTCCCACTTGCATTAAAGCCAATCACCTTTGTATCTAATACCATAGGCGAGTACAGTAGAATCAAATCTTATTTGAGGAAGTGGTTCAGTTAAAGGATCATCGATGTTTTGATCTATGGGCACTCTCTCTATTTTCACATCACCTCTATAAATGATCTCCCTATTCAGGTGATATCTCCTGAGTACGTGCTTGGACCTCTAATGAGACCTTGGTTACTTGGCTTGAGCAATAACCTTATTGTTATCACAATACAATAGTATCGGGTCTACAATAATCAGAACCACTCCAAGTTCCACAATGAACTTCTTGATCCAAACAGCTTCTTTTGTCGCTTTCACAGCTGCAATTTACTCTGACTCAATCATTGAATTTGTAGTTGTCTCTTGTTTGGAACTCTTCCAATTGACTGCTCCACCATTCAATGTGAAAATGTAACTTGACTAAGATTTGGAGTCATCCTAGTTAGATTGAAAACTGGCATTTTTATTCCCACTCACTATGGGATCTCCATCTCTATATACCAAGAATACATCCTTAGTCCTTCTCAAGTACTTTAAGATATTCTTGACAGCCACCTAGTGACACTTACTAGGATCCGATTGATATCTGCTCGTAACACTTAGAGCATATGATATATTGTGTCTTGTATGTAATATAGCACACATGATTGATCATATTACTGAAGCATAATGGATCAAACTCATTCGAGTCCTCTCATCTTACATCTTGAGACAATAGATTTCGAGAGTTTTATCCCATGAGTTATGGAAAGAAACCCTCTCTTGGACTACTGCATGTTAAACCTGTTTAGCACTTTATCTATGTATATCGACAGTGAAAGACCTAGCAACCACCTTGAGCTATCTCTATAGATCTTTATTCCCAATATATAAGTTATTTATCAAAGGTCTTTCAAGGAGAAATTACAGGACAACCAAAATTTGACATATTACAAACTTAAGACATCATTTCTTATTAGTAATATGTCATCCAAACAACACAAGGAATATGATAGCACTCCTATTAATTTTTTGTACATACAAAGTTCATTCAAATTTTGTGAGAAACCAAAACTCTTTGATTGTTGCATCAAGTCGGATGTTCCAACTCCTAGATGCATGCTTTAACCCATAAATGGATTTTTGAAGCTTGCATACCTTTTCGACATCTTTGGATATGAAGCTCTCAGGTTGTATCATATATACATCCTCGTCTAGGTTTCCATTAAGGAAAGTCGTCTTCACATCCATTTGCCATATCTTATAATCATAATGAGCAACAATGGCTAGGAGTATTCGAATGGATTTAAGTATGGCTACGGGGCTAAATTCTCTCCATAGTCAACTCCTTGTCTTTGACGATAACCTTTTACAACTAGCTTCACTTTATAGGTAATCACATTACCATCCATGCTAATTTTCTTCTTGAAAATCCACTTGCACCCTATAGGTTTTAGCCCTTCGGGTGGGTCAACCAAATTCCATACTTGGTTTTCAAATATGGAATCCATTTTGGACTTCATGGCTTGAAGCCATTTTTTAGATTTTTAGCTCTTCAAAGCCTTTTCATAGGATGTAGGCTTACTTTCCTTTATAAGCAATATGTCATTATATTCACTTACAAGAAATCCATATCTCTCTGGAGCATTACATATCCTACTTAACTTACAAACATTTTGTGTGTCAGAAGGTTCAACTGTTGTCTCATCTCCATGAACAACAAATCGGGTTTAGGCAGTTGATCTGCGTCAGTTTGAGCATCATAAACTTCAACAAGTTTACATTTGTTCCCACTTTTTTCTTTTAGAAGAAACTCTTTCCCACTATTTTCTTTTAGAAGAAACTCTTTCTCTATAAAGGCAGCATGCTTTGAGACATGCACCTTTTGCTCTAAAGCATTTTAAAACTAATATCCAATTGTTTCCTTAAGATATCTTACAAACAAACATTTATCTGATTTCGTTTCAAGCTTGTTTGATTGAATCCGCTTCATGTAAGCTGGACAACCCCAAACATTCATATAAGAAAGATTGGGTTTTTGTTAGTCCATATCTCATATGGAGTAACATTAACTACTTTTAAAGGGCCTCTGTTTATCTCATAAATAACAATCTCAAGTGCATAACTACAAAAAGATTTCGGTAGATCTGCTAAACCCATCATTAACCTTACCATGTCCAACAAGGTTCAATTTCTCCTTTCAGCTACGCCATTATGTTGCGGGGTGTAAGGTGAAGTCCATTGGGATACAATCCCATTATCCCTGAGATAATTTAGAAACTCCTTGTTCAAGTATTCACCACCTCGATCTGATCGAAGTGTCTTGATACTTTTACGGAGCTGTTTCTCTACTTCGTGTCTAAATTGTTTAAACATTTCAAATGCTTTAGACTTGTATCTCATTAGATACACGTACACATATCGTGAATAATCATCAATAAAGGTAATGAAGTACATAAAACCACCTCTGGCATGAATGGACATCGGACCACATACATCAGAATGTATTAGGTCTAATAACCCATTCACTCATTTACCCTTTCCTTTAAAAGATAATTTAGTCATCTTGCCTAACAAGCAAGATTTACATGTGTCATATAATTCATAATCAAATGACCTTAAGCTACCTCTTTTTGTATAGCTTAGATATGCGTCTCTTACTTATATGGCCAAGTTGACTGTGCCATCAAAAAGATGATTTTAAGTTATTCCATTTTTTTCTTTTATTGTCATTGGTATTTAAAATTGGATTGCACATATCTAATATGTAAATACCATTGCATAATTAGCAGTACCATACAACATTTCATTTGACTTAATTGAACAACCATTGCTTGAAAAAGTGAAATGAAATCCTGTTTTATTAAGACATGAAACAGATACAATGTTGTTTGTCACAATAGGTACATAATAGCAATTATCCAAAATTAACTCTAGCCCACTAGGAAGATACAAAACATAAGTTCCTATAGCTAATGTAGCAACTTTTGATCCATTTCCCACATGTAGGTCCATCTCTCTTTTTTTGAGTGGTCTACTATCCTTGAGGCCTTGAATATCAACACATATGTGTGAGCCATATCCGGTATCTAATACACAAATATTATGATCAGAAATAGTATTAACCTTAATGAAAAATAACATACCTAAAGTAGACGGTGGAGCATCTAATGCCTTCTTTTACTTTAGTGACTTCAGATAGACTTTACAGTTCCTCTTCCAATGCCTTTCTTTGTTGCAATGGAAGCATAGTTCCTTGGGTGCATTCTCCTTTATCTTCTTCCTGGCTACACCTCCCACTGGCTTCTTGGACTTCTTCTTCTTATTTTGGTTCCTTTTACGAGAACCAGAAGTAGAGTCCACCAACATCATAGCCTTATTATCCTTCCTAATAGTTTACTCAGCTGTTTGGAGTAGATTAATTACCTCAGGTATTGAAGTGGATATTTGGTTCATCTGATAGTTAAGCACAAACTATGAATAACTATCAATCAAACCAATCAAAATTAAGTCTATAATTAATTCATGATCCAGTATGAAACCCAAACTGGCTAACCTCTCAATGTATCCATTCATCTTTAGCGCATACTACACTGGAGACGATCCCTCAGCCATCTTAGAGTGGAAGAGCAAGCTTAAGGTCTTGAACCTTTCAAATCAAGCTTGCTCATCAAACAGTTCCCTTAGATGGTAAACTATGGTATGAGCATCTATAATCTCATGTTGCTTTTGCAATTCTGGTGACATAGAGGCCAGTATAATACAGTTAGCCAGCTCACTATCATCCAATAGCTTCTTGTAAGCTTTCTGATCCTCATCAGAGGCAGGGAGATCAGAAAGTGCCTTATCTAGGACATATCCTAATTTTTAATATTTGAGAACAATTCTTAAATTCCGTAGCCAATCTAAGAAATTTGGTCTTGTGAGTTTATTAGAGTATAGTAAAGAGCGTAAGTTCATACTGGACGAAGACATCATAGCGATTTAAAAACCTAGAAGAATGAGAGAGAGTGTTAGAATGTACATAAATGCATATTGATAAAGACTTTAATCACATGCATTATAGGTCCTAATATTTTATTCGAATCCATATCCCTCGCTACGAATTCGAGAAAACTTATAGTTTTTCTATTGGGTCGATATCCAACATCATTTAGAATGATCTTGGGATTGCCCAACAAGCCACCTTAGGTTAATCGGTAGGCATCATTCGTACCAATTGCATTCAGTTATGCAACTATCAACTTGTGCCACCAACTGTTGGTTTAGCACACTCATTGGGTTATCAACTCATGATACATAAACATCCCATATATACTACCCAACTTCGTCTCTATCCACATTGACCTTGGGTTTGCCCAACAAATCTACGCTTCTAGTAGGACTAACCCATTAATCCAGAAATCTAATTTCTATGGTTTAAACATATTCGTGTAGAGCGAGCTTGGGATTGCCCAATAACCCAACACTAAAAGAACTCTGGTTCTTGCCATATCCATGGAAGGCGTAAGTCCTAATATTTTGGTTGAGGGATTTATTCTTAGGTCTCATCAATACTTGGATGGATGCATATTTTTGTTACATATATATTCAGATAGTTATTGTAACTATATGGCATGATTATAGATGCTTCAATTAAATTGAGCCTATGTCCATGACCACCCTATCACGCCTTTTTAACCATTAAAATGCATCTAATGCATGTAACGCACAAAGGAGATTTAATTTAGGTTGTGACTTGATTATGTATCAAAAGTTTATGATTCGATTCAACTCTTGAACTGAATCGGGTGTTAGTGTTAGTCTCGTCTAATTCGAACTATGAATGTGATTTGATTAGGAACCCTAAAATTCAATTATTTTGATGTCCAAATTAAACACTTTAGTTCTAGTACACATTCCTTTTCTAGTCACATTAGAAATACAATGCTTTACTTAGATTAATTCTAAATTAATCCTTAAAGTTTTCAAGATTTCCAAACATCAATTAGTCATCTAAAACATCCCTAGGTCATTTCAAATTTATCAACACAATTTCAGCACAAATCAAAAAATATCTTGACAGCTAAAATTATCAAGATAAATGAGTTAACCTACTAGACACTAAAGAGACCGATTCGATGTTCGAAAATTTTCTGGAACCCTAATTTCAAACATATGCACTTAAAATGCTACTAGCACCAAAATAATACATTTCTTATCTCGTAAAGGTGCTTTAAGGTCTTATAACTGAAACACATGCACATAAGTCACCAAACAAGTTAGTCCCATCAGCTTTCAAAAAGTTGACCAATGTTGACTTTAACTTGATCTATTAATTGAATCAAGTTCAATTTATTGTAGGAAAATTCCAAAGTCTTATACACGTTCTAAATGTGCCTAACAAAAAATTTCAGAGTCTAATTCCTAAGAATTCTTTATAAACTCAGTGGAATTAGACAGCACATCATATGTCCACTAACACTTGTCATACACCACCAACATGCATGTAAAATCGAGAATAAATAATCAATCACTTCAAAA
>JANQAP020000256.1:6288882-6306158 GCA_026874005.2 Erythroxylum coriaceum
AAGATAGAACATAGAGGATAGACCACAGACGATAAATGGTCAACACAGAAGATGAAAGTCAACCACAGAGGATAGAATACAGAGGATAGATCATAGGCCAAGGATTATAAGGAGTTAAGAAGTAATATGAGTTGAAGAATATCCTCTGTGTTATTATTCACGCTATCGTCTGTGTTACTGTTCACAGAGTATCGTCTGTGTTACTGTTCACAGACTTAGTCTGTGTCACTGTTCACAGACTTCATCTGTGTTATTGTTAACAGAGTATCGTCTGTGTTACTATTCACAGAGTATCGTTTATGTTACTATTCACAGACTTCGTCTGTGTTACTGTTCACGCTATCATTTGGGTTACTGTTCATGGTTATCTTCTGTCCTATTTTCAATCCTTCAGAAGATAAAATTGACTTTTGAGGTCTTCATGAAAGTTGTAGCTCTTGAAGTCCTCTTTCAATCTATCCTAAGAAACCCTAGTTTGGATGCCTATAGGAAAAGTTATACTAATAGCCCCGATAATGATAAGTCTTATGATTTTCTGAAGGTTAGACTGCGGAAACAGGGCCTGACACCTATAATCTTAGTTGTTGTAAATTTCTTTCAATTTTAGCAACTTTTTAATTATCCTAATCATACCTTACCTAAGCCTTATTACCCTTATAAAGACCTTTTGATTTTTGTTTCTAGTTTACATACAAGTGGTGGAGATATGATAATATTGGAAGCTTATCGTTAAGAGTTATGCTACGTATTAAATTGAGAGTTTTTATACTTTCCACCACAAACACTTAAGTGCATTGAGTGAAACCTTGGTGAGGATGTAAAGAATTATATTTTTTATTTCGAAAAGATTATTGATGTGATTGTTCTTGATATTGACTTATAAAGGTTAGTTTTAGGGTAACTAGGTTCTTAATTATATGTTAATTTAATTGGTATGATAAAATGATTAGAGTTTGAATGGACAGGTTGAAGTTAATGAGTGATAGATGTTTGTAAGATTAATGATGTAGATTATCATTTGCATGAGGACAAGCAAAAGCTTAAGTGTGGGGATGTTTGAAAATTGCTTATTTGACTATAATTGTACACTTATATTTAATGTGTTTTGCTTGATATTTTATAATTTTGTTGTATATTTGGTACTTTATTCGCTCTAAGTGCATTTATAGGTAATAATTGCCTCCATAGACTAAAAGGAGAAGAAGTCAGATGAAATCATGGCATGGAATGAAGATTTGAAGCAACTAAGGACCTACTTGACTGTGTACAGTGACTGTGTAAGTCTCTGTAAACATGTGAAGAATGAAGAATTTTAGTTTTGGTCTTGTGGAGTTACACGACCATGTATAAGTCTCTATGCTCGTATGAAATTGCGAATTCAGGTATTTTTGGAGATACACATTCACTCACACACTTATGTAAGTTGATCGTGTATAACCCAAAAATACTAGTTTTTACTATCAAAGGATGTGAGCGAAGGCAAAATAAGGAGAGTCAAGTCATTAAGCAATTTTGAGATGTAAGACTCCTAAAGAGGCAATAGTTCTGATCAAAGGATGAGGAAAACACAATGATAACATCAAGAGATATGATAGAAAGCATCATCTAATCCAAATTTGTAAGAAGATTCAATAGAAGAGAAAGGGAGATTTAGAATATGATTTCTTTGTTTTCTATTAGCTCTTTTGCATATTTATCTTTGGTTTTATTTTTTATAAGTAGGAACTAAGCTTGTTTAGTGTCTTGAACCCTAAGTGGAGATAATAATATGTTTGGATCTTTTTATTTAATGCAATTATATGGATTGATTTACTGTGATTCAATTATATTTATTTTCGGGATGTTATTGAATGATTTGATTTCAATGACTGAGATTGAGAAATCTTCTTGTATGAATATATCTACCATAATTGAAAGGAGTTGCATGCAAACTTAAAGATAGGTTGACACAAATCTTCTAGATTAAGGTTTAACTTAATAATGAAATTCACAATTTGATAAAACAATCCTAAGGGTTTTAACTAGAAAGATTTTTGGTAATCAACTGATGGATTAGTTGTTAATAATCTTGAGAAAGATGTTAACATAAGATAAGAATTTACACGATCCAATAATCAATAATATCATTATATGATAAAGGGTTAATAATCAAGGTTCCTAGGGGGATTTATTACCTAGACATTATTATTTGTATTGACATTTTTTCGTATTTTCCTCTGTCTTGAGTTCAGTATTGCTTTCAATCTTAGTTCATTTGTTTAGTTTAATTTTTAATTAAAATCCAAAATCTGATTCATAGGTTAGATAATAGAAAAAGGGTAACAACTAAAACTTACAGTCTTCGTAGAATCTATGCATACTTGCCCGTGTTAGCTGCAGCTACGTCGTATACTCACAATAATTTTTAATATTCATATCAATCAATATTTTTTTTGATTTTTTTCTATGAGTAGGAACTAAATTTGTTTAGTACCTAGGTGTGATGAACATAAAGTTGTGATAATAATATGAATTGATCTTTTATTTAATGTAATTATATTGATTGATTTATTGTGATTCAATTATTTATTATATTCTCATTCTAATATATTCAAAATATTAGTTCATGATTTGATTTTATATGATTAGGATTGAGAAATTTTTGTGTGTGAATAGATCTACCATAATAGGAAAGAGTTTTTTTTTTTTTGAATTGCATGCAAACTTAAAGATAAATCGACATAAATCCTCTGAATTAGGGTAAAAATTAATAGTAAAATTCACGAATCAATAAAACAATCTTAGGGGTTTAATTAAGAAGATTTTTGTTAATCAACAGATGGATTAGCTACTAGTAGTCTTAAGAAAGATAATAACATAAGATAGAAATTTTTACAGTCCAATAATCAATAATTTAACTGTCTGATAAAGAGTTAATATTTAAAAATTCTAGGGCGATTCATCGCCTAAATACTATCGATTTGATATCAATTTTTTCAAATATTTTCCTCTGTCATAATTTCATTGTAGTTTTAATCTTAGTTTAGTTTATTTAGTTTATATTGATTAAACTTGAAAGTAGCAAGTTTAATCAATATAAATATCTTATCAACCACAGTTTAAAATATTTATTATCGATTTGATTTTTCAAAATAAATATTATGGGAGCTAAAGAAAATTGTGAGATAATTATTTTCCTACTTATAAGGAATGGTTACTGCTACGTAAAACAGTTGGTAAACGAAAACGAGTTGGCTATGCTTCCAGGTTTAGTGGTCATCAGTTATGAGGAATGCAAGTGCAGATACCATAAAAACGACATCGTTCGAAGGCTTTGAAACTGAAAAAGCCTTTCAAATTTCACCCGTTGATGCTAATGAAAGCCGTATGCGAGTCAGAACTCACAATTGGAATCCATTACCGCCAAAATTCCACTCTCATCCATTAAAACCTATCAAAAGCCTTCCCGCTAATCCAATGGCCCTCGACTCTCCTACACCTTTAACCCAATCTCCACCGTTCATCCCGAAACTTTCAATATCACTCGTACGATCATGTACCGTCCTCATCCAATTTTTACCCCGATATCGTTTAAATTTGATTGTTTTAAAAAAAAACCTCACCCCTTTCTTTCCCCTATCCCTCTTTGTTCTTCCTCTCTATCAGTCTATCCTTCTTCTGCTCCCAAATGAGATTGTTTGTAGGGTTTGATTAAGATTTTAGTGCTTATTTGTTTGTTGTTAGTGCGTGGCGATGGAGCAGAGTGAAACAAATTGTGAATCTGGACCGAAGAAATTCGCGCGACAGTTGGATTTCACCTCGCAGCCGCCTCCTCCTAAGAAATCTGAGCCACAGACAATGCTGCAGCTGCAACCGCGTCGGATTCCCCATCCGGTACGGAAACTGCCTCTCCCGTAAGTTATGGAGATGAAACTGCAGTTACATATTCTGTATTGGAGGTTATGTCGTTACCGATGAGTTGTGTGTTGTCAATTACACAATCTACAGAAACAAGATTTATCTTTTTGATCGAGATTAACGTTTTTCATTCAAAATGAGTGAAACTAACTGCATTTATGTTGATAGATATATTTGCGAAGCTGTCTCTTACATCTAACATGGAAAGTTAGAGCTTTTTCCTGCTTTTATTATTCTGAACTTAGTCTAGAAGTTGAATTGTAAACATTTAGAGATTTTCTTCATATTCAATTCTTGAAAAATCTAATTTAATTTTGCAGGCAAGAGTCTCCTGTATCACGACCAAGGTCTAACATTGAAGTAAAGGACTGTACTCCTAAGAAAGCAAAGCAATGTAATTGCAAACACTCGCGATGTTTGAAGTTGTTAGTACCTCTTCTTTTCCCTATAATTAATTATGAGGGTGATTACAAATCATATTCTTTCCAGTTGTGATTCTTGTCTATCTGTATATTCGCAATCTATTTCCTAAAGTCTTATCATCCATGGGCTGAGCCATCTTGAGAAATACTGCTCTTTCAAAATTTTAAAAGTAATGCTCTTTGAGTTTGATTTTTATTCATTAACTGCTTGTGTTCAAAATCTTAAGTTGTGTGGTTCCAATCCAACATCAATTTTCCTCACCTTGCATATATTTAAATGCTGTTTATAAATTGATTAAAAAGTTTACAACTTTTGTTTCAGTCACCATTTGAGTTACATTAGTGCTATTATATGTTCATAATTTTGCAGTTCTAACTAATGTAAATCACTGAAACACTTGCATGATCATTCAACTTTCTTTCTCTCAAATGGCATTTGCATGATTGTTTCCGCTATTAAGACGTAAAATTTATGTAATCTTCAGGTATTGTGAGTGCTTTACTGCTTCCGTATATTGCAACGGTTGCAATTGCACAAATTGTCATAATAATGAGGAGAATGAACGTTCTAGGAATGAGGCTATTGGAGTGATTTTGGAGAGAAATCCCAATGCTTTTAGACCAAAGATTGCTAGCAGTCCACGGGGTTCTCTGGATGCCGGGGTTTGTGTCGCATATCCACTCAATCCTGATATTTTACGTTTAAAATATGCTAATATTATTAATATCTGATTCTGGAATGCTACTGTTTTGTTGAGATTCTTTTCGATCATTCTTTTTTCCTTTCTATGTGAGAGCCTAGTGCTTAGAAGAAGCAACCTTTTAATTAATTTGGCAATCATTTGAAAAAGGAAGGATATCTTTGTAAGTCCTTTAGCAACTTGAAATGCATAGGGTTTGTTCAACGTCTGAGCTACTACTTGTCCAAAATTATTTAATTTCATTATGTCATGATTGCATCTAAAACCTTTGTAATGCCAATTCAGGAAGATGCGATTGAGGTTCAAATGGTAGGAAAGCACAAAAAAGGATGCCACTGCAAAAAATCAGGATGCCTTAAAAAGTATTGTGAATGCTTCCAAGCGAACATTTTGTGCTCTGAAAACTGTAAATGTTTGGACTGCAAGAATTTTGATGGAAGTGATGAAAGAAAAGCTCTTTTCAGTAATAACTATAATGGAATGGCCAGTAGTAACCATAATGGAATGGCCTATCTACAGCAGGCTGCAAATGCAGCCATCAGCGGGGCCATCGGATCTTCTGGTTTTGGGGCTCCTTTAGCATCCAGAAAAGTAAAAAGTGAAGAATTGTTGAGCGTGGCAACCAAATTTCAAAGCAATCATAGTATTGTAAAATTTCAGCAGGTTTGTTCTTAAGGGCCTACAGGATTTTAGAAATGTTATTGATCCTAAATGCTTCTTTACTTTAGGGTATATTTTATTATTTCACTGAAGCCCTTAATCTGTTGGTACAAAAATGTTCTTTGAGCACAAGTTATTCGTGAACATTTAGTTCTCCAGATCTCTGTTCCATTACTAGTAAATGTCTTCATTCTTATAAAATATTGATTAATTTATATTAGTTTCTTTCCTTTATGTTTCTATTATATTTTTTTTTTTTGCATTTTTATTCTCTTTTTTATTCTTTGTTCTATTTCTATTGAGCCAGGATGATCACATTCGGAGCTCAGTGGCTTCTTCTTCATTTTCTCTTCCTGTTCCTCGCTCTCCTAATGTAGCATTACCAGTACCTTCCGAAGTCACATACAAGTAACCACTTATGAGATATTTTTGACCACTGTTCCAGAAATTTGATCATTTTATCTTTCAAGGACTGATTAACATTCTCTGTGAGTGAAGGTCCCCGTTGTCAGATATAATTCAGCTGCAAAGGGTGAAGGAGTTTTGCTCTATCTTGGTTGTACTTTCGGAAGAAACTAGAAAGGCATTTGCAGGTTTAGATGATTATACAGTAAAATATGAACTTCTCACTGTTTGCATTTCATTTTAATGTTTAAATTGCCGCAGGATGATTGTTATTATTCCCAAGAAAAACATATGAATATGTTTTATAGGTGCTTGTTAATGCCTTCTGTTTCTGAGCATCTGATATCTAGTCTTTTCACCAGGAGGAGGTGAAATACAGAGAAAGAATGTTGAAACTTCTGTTTCATCCATCTTGGAGAGCGAAGACATTCAAAAAAGACAGACAATGGTTGAAGAGTGTTTGAGTGGGAATAAAGCAGATATAGATAGAAGTGTCGTGTCAGGAACATATGGCAATGATGCGGAAATTTGTAGGCCACTGTCCCCTGGGATTGATTTGATGTGCCATGAACAAGAGACTACATTCCCAGAAACTAGATCACCAACTAGGGCGCCAAACATTTGTCAAAACAAAACCCCCAAAACCCTGAAATCATCTACTGAACTTGAATGCTCAAAGCTTTATGCAGAGCAGGAGCGGTGCATCTTGGCCATGTTTCGGGATCATCTTAATGGTTTTATTGCTTGCGCAAGCATAAAAGGTAAGATTATTGATATAATGCTACAGATCAAAATGTGGCAGTTGATTGAGTAAAAGTGAAAATAAGATTTTCCTCCTACATAAAAGCCATTATATAGATTGTTTTTTTGTCTTGTTACACTGGTACACAGTTGATTGGTGTATATACTTCCCAAATACTGATATGGTGGTTTTGTTGTGTAACATATTCTTCTAGGTGAGCCCAATATATGCATTGTTTGTGTACGTTGATTGGCTGAAGGTTTATCTTGTTGCTTTCTCTGTGGAGGGGTGACTGAAATTAGAACTGTTTCTTTTTCCCCTTTGTTTATCCAAGGTTCTGGATCTTGCTCAATAGCAAGATTGAGTAGCAAAATGAGTTATAAGTTTAGCCGGAAAAACTTGCCCGTATGCTGCGGAAATCAGAAAGCTTTTCCCATATGCACTCAAAATTGAGATTGTATGCGGGAAAATTTAAACGAGTTACAGCACGGCCAGACAAAAGTTGTGCAATATTCATGCCATTTTTACTTTCATCTTGGTCACTATAGATTATTTACATTCCTAGCTTACATTATAATAATTTCCACTTTTGACCCTGCAGAAGGAAAGAACTCTCCACGGGCCAAACATATGGTGAAGCCTCTGGAGAGGGACAACTCAAAAGCTGGAAATGCAAATAATTTGAAGTCTTATGTTAATGGCATTGCCAAATCTCCCGTTGCACCAACTGCATCTAATCGCGATCCCGAGATTAAGGGCCATGACACTGGGAGAAAGTAGGCTAGTAATGGAAAGTCTAGGTCTGCAGCATATTCTTGTCCTCCTGATTTACTTGACGCAATTGGAAGTTGTCCTGCTGTACAAATGATAGGAATTAATTAGGCTTTAAGTCATCTCTTTTTTCTCATTTATTGGTCATCTTTTCCATAGATGGTCAGATTATTCTTGTAAATGCTTAGATTAAGGTTTTGGCATTCATTTGGGTAGTCTTATCCACTTGTTAAGTATATGAGTTTTAAGTTTTTGAAGCAATATTTGCCTTTTTAAGGAGTCTACAAAAGGAGAATATACTGTTTTGCCAGCACTAGCCAATTAGAAAGTACTAGCTCGTGCTTACTTGTATCGCACTCATTAGTCGGTGTGCTTCCTTCTAGTCTTTAAATTTAAACAAACTTTTCTGCCAAAACGATTGTCGATTGGAAATAAATGAAATGGCGTTTTTTTTAAATAAAGATATCTAAACTGTTTGGTAAGGACGAGTATTGAACAAGACTTGGAAATTCACGTAAATTATGTTTTATTTTAAACTGAAAATTGATATACATACATACGTATATATGTATGTATGAATAATTGAAGGTGTAAGAATGGTCAGGAATTAACACCAATTGGAAAACAAGTTTGGCCTTCTCACACAGAAGATACAAGAGAAAATATATGCCGAAAGAAGCATGACAGGGTTAATAGTAGTATTACAAAAATGTTTTCTTTCTTTATCGACATAATATTTATTCAATTTTTTGAAGGAATAGCTACTGCTCAACAGAGCTCTTTAGTAAATGGTTTTGAGACCACCGAAAGCTAATTTGTTGTTCATAACTGCCACAAAAAGTCTGCGGACACTTCTTGATTATGTTGACATTGAAGCCAAGACTACTTCCTTTAAGATGCGAATACAGCTTCCTACTTATCACTCTAGTACGAAACTAAGAATATTCACTGAAAACAAATCCCGCTTCATGGTTTGCCACTTAACAGCACTAATAATGGTCAACCCACATACACATTCTTCAATCAGATTTCCAAATCTTATATAAAGTCACTACTTAAACAACCTTGGTAATTACACTATAATTTTTTATTATCCGTAAGTAAATTAACAAAACTAAAAAGGAAGAAATAAAAACAAAACAATAACCATGTCTCAATATGCCTCCAAGGTTGTTGGCTCCTCTCACCTCGTGAAGATTTGCAGAAATATTTGCTCTCTTAATTTCGGCAACCCCATCAAGTACTATTTGATTCACATCTACTAAGCATTTTCTCCCAACAGTACCTTGCGCATAGGGGATATCCATGCTACAATGTTCTCATGACTTCTTGGATTTGGGCTAACACACACATGCTAAGCCCTTTTAACGGTAGCTTTAGGGACTATCAAGGTTATGATTATACTACAGGCACTGCTCTTTCATGAGTGCTGATCGGGCTAGTTGCACTCTCCTATAATAACTGCATGTAAAGAAATGAGTTTGGTTGTAACCTTGAACTACGTTGCATTTTCCATTCTTTTCTTAAGTTGGTTGGCTGGTTTTCTTCGTTCTGGCAGGCTGGCTGCCAATTTTATTCTCTAGGCATCCGTCCAACTTGTCCATTAGTTCTGACAATAACCATTTATTTTTGCATATAGTCACAAAATATACCAATTAAATAGATATCATCAAGATATATTCACTTTAAAGCAACTATTCCCTATTTACACTCTCCCAATATTTGATTTCACAATCTAACACTACAAGAAAAAAGTCATTTAGTGACGGAAATTACCAACGGGAAATGTAAACATTCTGTCGATACGTTAGGATAGCGACGAAATTTATCGACGGACGAAGGCGTCGGTGAAACAGCCGTAGGTAATAATTCTCGACGAACAATACAATTTCCTTCAGTAAATGTACCGACGAACACTTAATGTACCGTTGGTAAATATACCGACGGTTGATTGTGTGGTTGACCGTAGGTAAATTGTCGACGGACAATATTTTTCCATCGACAGATTTACCAACGGTCTCTTCTATTCCGTTAGTAAGTTTGTTAAAATATTATAGACAGTTATTTTTGTTTCGTCGATGAGTGTACTGACGGTTATTCTGCTGCAAATCCTGTTAATAAATTTGACGACGGAATTGGTTATTCCGTCTGTGATTATCAACGATTGGTCATCTTCTATCGGTAAATAGAATTGATTTTACCGACGAAACAGCAAATATTCGTCGGTAAATTAACAAGAAATTTAAAAAAAAAATACCGTTAATAAATTTTATTTGATACTCTTATGGTTGATGCATAATTTAAACAGTTATGAATTATCTGTGTATAATAATTTGATTTGTTTATACATTTAATTTGTTTAAACAGAAAGTTGATTGATGATATAAAGTTAAAATTATCTTAATTGATAATAAAAACATTAAATTGTCCATAATAAGTACTTGTAGTTTAAATGAATGACTACAAGTACACTATTTATTTGGTGATTGTGAATGTTCTGATTGGTGCGATGAGGTGCTACCCCTCTCCTTCAACTCATCCACCTCATTACGAAGCTGAGCTATGTACTCCATCAATGTCTGCACTGTGCTCCGAAGTTCTTGGACTTCATTAGTTGTGGACCGCCTACTAGATGTTGCTGTACTGGATGTGGAGGATTGCGAATAACATGTGTTTGCAAATGAACATAAGCCGAATATCCTTTCACGACGATCCCTACCACCCACTGCATGAAGATAGGTTTAAGTCTCATCAACATCTTCAGACTGCTGAGACTGTCGTTGAATGCTTTCTTGTATTTGGTCCTATCAGAAGGTAATGTTTATATTAGTAAGTGATAATTATTAAACATTAATATTAAACCATAAATTTCGCATACATTTAGTTCTCTACATTGGTTGTTGACGAATGTTACACCGTCATGCTTCTTAGTGTGAGCGTGCAAAAAGAGTTGACGGAGTGTAGGCCTCATGCCTATGGACTTTTCCTGCATAAGAATAAAATGTTATAAGTGAACTAGAATTTATAAAAATTTCGGCAGAGTCTCCTCTGTTTTTATGATATTTACCCCCTATTGAATAAAGAAAACAAGTCATCAACACAGCCATATATGGCAACGGACATTTATAACATTATCATTCTCCATAACACACGTAATTTTATTCCAAAATTTACATATCAAATTCAATTGAAATACAACAAAGTAAAGAAATCGGAATATAAATGTAAAGTGTAGATACTTATAAGTTTCTCTGCATACTCTTGGTGGGTAATAGATCCTCCCGTATCTACGGATTCTTTCCCCCCGGTCCTCCACATCTGTTGGAAGAATTACACTCTGAAATGAACATTGCCTCAGGTGATGCCCAATACTGCTGCCAATGATTCCATATTTGTTCAGAAATATAAGGCAGTCGTACACCAACCTTGTGTATATCGCACCAACAAAGTCTTGATAACGTGTACGTGCTCGACCCTCCCATACTTTATAAATGATCGCGTCAAATTCAGAATTCCAAAACAATTCTTTCTGAAACAAAAAGAAAAACATTCGATAAATACTTATAATGTAATAATATTTATCTAATTAATGTATAAAAATTAATTAAAAAAGAAAATAATAATTTTTATTGTATCTCAAACTCCTGATAGTAAAATCCTTTGTGGCCTGAGAGATATTCTTCCATATATTCCCCTCAAAATCAATCTTCTCCTTGAATTTGGATGTCATGTTTCTTGAGCACGATCCAGACGGAATCAACCTAATATAAAAAATAATAATTTATACCATTTTTAAAATTTAAACCTATAACTTAATTATAAACATATAGTGTTTCATGTATTTTCACTTACAGATTATTGACAATTGTGATATAAGTTCTTCCATCAGGTCTTTTAGCTCCAAGCTAGCTGTCGCCTTCTTCATCTACATTATTTACCCCTGATATCTCTATTGGTATAGGGGTAGTGAATGATGTAGGGGTGGTAAATGGTGTAGCAGCAGGTACAGAAGATGATGCCTCATTTGCAAGTGTAGTACTGGAGGAGGAGGAAGTGATTCAGTTCCAGCTGCTACATCATGAGATGCTTCACCCATACAATAAGTAGCTCCGACTATTGGTCTAAATTTGGTCGCATTATATCTTGTTTTCTTTTTGGTGGCATATTTCAACCTGAAATTAATATTTGATTGAATTTTCTAGAAATATAACAATTTGAATTCAATATTTTATACAATATATTGAAAAGGAAATAATACCATAGTAATCCATCTATTCTCCCTGTATGCAAACTCTACTAATTATTTTTTGCCATGTTATGACCATAATATTCTGTATGATATTTGTATCCATTAACGAAATACACCGGATATGATTTAACAATTCGCAAAGGTTCTTTTGCAAGATCATATATGAACTTGTTCTCTATTGGATGTTCTAAGGCCTACATAAAAGAAAATATCATATATGCAGGTTGAGAACATGCATAATGAATAAAAACTTCAACCCCCTCGACAAACTCAGGATTAATGAAACCATCAGGTGTTAATCGTCTATACATCCAAGATCTATCAACATTACTCATTTCTGCAAAACTGTTAATTTCAAAAAATGATTCCATAGTTAGTATCCTTCATGTTCCCCAAAGTTTACAGAACATCTAAAGTTTACACAACATCCTCTAAGTATTGACCAATTGAATTAATGACCTACAACTGATTTCAAAACTATAGTACGTGACATTGTTTACACCTGTGAATCAAGAAAACAAATTCTCACTGTGACTCCTAGGCTTGTGGAATTTTTCACCGATAAGTCTCACGAGATCTGCATCATGGATTTACAGCCTATATACCGTCCTAGAGGTTTATTATGTAAAGAATTTGTCTTGTCTATAAAACGTATTAATTCCTTGTGTTAAATACTAAGTTAGCATTAATCACATCAAAGTTGAAGTATTAATCGATCAAATTAATGTGTTTTTTATTAATAATTACTTGATTTGACATTATTTTTGCGGTATATAAGTAAAAGGATGTGATTTTTTTTCAAATGATTGGATCCTATAATGAGTGATTTTTCTTTAACACTCACTTTTGATGTGTTGAAGAAGAATATAGAGACAACAACAATAACAAAGACGGTGAAAAAGATAGAATTTGGTGAATATGAATATAAGAACCTAAAACTTGTCATTGTTGTGCTTATCTTCTACTTTCCATTTGGTATGTAATTGCTCTTATTCTGAAGCTAAAATTGTAGTATTTGAAGCATGGTCAAGTGCTTAAAGAGATACAAATTTTAATGTGAATATTACTATATTAACTTGAACAAATGTATTTTAGTGTTGCATATACTAACCAAACTTTGATCAACGGACATGTTCAAGTGCTTAAAGAAATGGTTTACATAATAAATATTTTAGATAAAATCCGGTAATAATAAAATTTTAACCGCTATAATAAGGAAAACATTGCTTTAAAAAACAACACATTTGAATATTACTTGGATTTAATCAAAGTAGGAGTTAATATTGTCTGATGTCAATTTTTGGCAAGTATGTTATCTAAGCTAATTTTAAAAGACATGATGATCATATACCAACTTCTATTGTTTGTTTTGTATATCTTTAACAAAGCTCTATTTGTAGGTTTCAAATACCATACTTTAATATATATGATATCACAACTCCAAACATTCAATACAACTCCTATGAATAAAAAATAACATCACTCATAACAAATAAGTAATACTTTCACTTTATAATAAGAATAACATGTTTAAGTATAACGAACACTATGCATCAACACATACGATACTATAACTCCAAACATTCAATACAACTCCTATGAACAAAAAAATACCATTGCTCATAACATATAAGTAATTCATTCACTTTATTATTATTACGGGAATAAAAGTTTGAGTATAACTAATAATTGCCTCTGTATAATATTTGAATGTGTGGTCAAAGTTGAATATCCTCTACTTCATTCTTTATAAGCCTTCGTTGATCATCCCCATTCAGTGATGCACTATCATAGTCAAGAAAATTTTTACATAAATATTATTCCTAATTAATACAAAATTTAAAGAACACTTAGTCAAGAAAAATTATTCTCTTACAATTTCGTATTAAAAATTAAATTTATTACTTTATCATATAACTTTCTCATTTATTAAGATATTATTTTATTAAAAAATTAAGGAACCTTGTTATGATTATTTTAGTAAATTATTAAACTAAAAATATCAAACCAATTCAATTCAAATGGTTTTGGTTTAAATTTTAGATGCTTTAAATCAAAATACCATTATATAAATGAGTTAGTCTATGATTTTAGCGGAAGCCAATCCAAATCACTCATTATTCACCCTAATTTTATTTTGATATTATTAACACATTACATAATGTCCTTATCAAAAAATTAGTATGAAACAATTAAAAAATTAACATAACTCTTACATAGTATGTTAGCTATTACAATTTTGAAAACTTTACATAATCCTTTTTCTATCTCTCCGTGTTAGATGCTTGAAGTATATGCCATTGCTTACAATTTATGAAAATTTAACTAGCATTATAACTCAATCACTTGAAAATTTGATACCGGTTCATAAAAACTCTCATAATTAAAAACTTGTTTTATAATGAAGAATGTTAAAAAATATGCATTTCATAATTATCTGATGTTAATCAATTTTAAATTTGTAAGTCAACAAAATTATATATAAAAAAATAGTTCAAATATAAGATGGGCTTGGTATTGACAAAAATCTAAAATTTCCATTTTTATGACTAAGCAACAAAAGCAAACTGTAGTCTCGATTTTTCCATGAAGATGGCTTGTTTTTGTAGCTGTTGAAATGAATCCAACACCTTTAGTTGAATCTTTTTGAATCTTTTCCCCTAAATTAAACTCATAACTTTTAGTTGGAGCACTTACTTACACACATATAAAAAATAGATTATTCTTAGGCGAAATTAATTAAGTAGTCTCATTTTTATTAAATAAAGAAAATTTTGTATTATTTTTATCAAACAAAGGAAATGTTTGTCTCTTAGAACAAAGGAAATGTTTGTTCTAAGAGACATTTCATCAAATAATTCATAGGCATCCCGAATTATCTCTAACTAATAACAAAACAATTGCATTTTTTCATTATTTACCAACAAAAACACAATTAAGCAACAAATAAACCAACAATTCAACTAAAAAATGCATAAACCGACAATCCAAACAAAACCCACCCACCCACCGACGGTTATACATATAAGCATCTAACACCTTCATTTTTTGGAGACAAAATAAACCCAATAGTTTTGTTACTTGAAAATGATGCACGATGGACTAAAAACGAAGCAAAAATCGAGGGTGGAAGCACTACAAGAAGAGAACCGACGGCGCTAATGGTGGGAAGAGAGAAAAATAGAAAAAGGGGGGGTGGCGGCTTCGTGTCTCATTAACTCTTTTGATAAAACGATGTCCTTTGGATTAAAACCAAATGATGTCGTTTTATTTTATGACAATTTGATAGTTATTGACGGAATGACATTTTCGTCGATATTTAACAACGAAATTGTGGTCCCTTCGGTATTCAAGATGCTAATTTTTTCCACCAGTTGTTGCCGCCTAATTTTGTGATGGACTTTCTTGTTCCGTCGCTATAATATGTTGGAAAACTCGTAGGGATATTTTCCCTCCACGTTTACCGACGAATGTTTTAGCCATCAGAAAAACAAATTTTTTCCGTCAACTTTATTGACGGATAATCCATTTCCGTTGCTAATTTATGACAAAATGTGTTCTGTCGATAATTTTTTGTCTGTAATTTGTTATTTTTTTGTAGTGTAATCAATTTAAAAAGATCTAAAGATAATGATTTATCTATATTAAAGAAATTAAAGAATATTAAGAGAAGATAAAGGGAATTTTGGTATAGAGAAAAGAAAATTTGCTTACTCAAATGGATTCATGTACATTATCTAAGAAATGCAAGTTTTTGGAGAATACAACTTAAATACAATTTCTGTTGGATTATACCTCGCATTCTCAAAATGAGGTAGTCAATATGGTTGGAAATCAAATCCAAGGTCAGAAATGGAGACGCCACAAACTTCTTACATGATAACTAGACCAATGCAATTCCCTAAGCAGGCTTGTAAAGCTTAATCCTTTACAAATTATAGTCCCAAAAAATGCATTGATTAAAAAAATCCTTAGTTTCAAACTAAGATGCTTTGAGTTCTTGGAAAGAATTTCTCTCATCAATCATTTACTAAATATTATTCTCATCCTTGACAAGGGGGACACTATATTGTGGAATAGAATTTCCTCTAGTATCTTCTCTAATGTTTCTTATAGGATATTGATAAGGAAACATGCTCCAAGGGTTAAATAACACAAGTTAGTTTAGTTTGAACAAGCTAATCCTAGAGCCTCATTCATCTTTTGACTTATAATAAAGGAGAGGTTAAAATCTTATGATAGGATCAGAGGATTCATGGATATTCCAAGCTCTTGTTCACCTTGTAATCAAAAGGAGGAATCAATTAATCAATTGTTCTTTAAATATTACTTTTCTTCCTACATCTAAAAAGGAATACTAAGTTATGCACTTAACTCCCCCTTCTACAAACTAGAATGATATCCTTAATTGGTCATACCATAATTATAATATGTGTGATGGGATCCTGGTAGTATAAAAGATTTTGATAGATGGATATTTGACCATATTTTTACACCCATATTTGATGTATTTTACTTAATACTTTATACTTTTATTATATATTTGGTACTTAATTTACTCAAAGTGTGTTTGTAGGTTAAAATTGCTTTCATAGACTTAAAGGAGAACAATTCAGATGAAAACACAGCATAAAACAAATATTCAATGCACAAAAGGGATGCACGATCGTGCATTTGCCTGTGTATTTCTCCCAGGCCGTGCAGTTTTGCAATTTTCAGAGAATTTGGTGATGCACGACTGTGCATTAGGCAAAACCCTATAACTCTATATATAAAGACGTGAACGAAGACTTGAGTTGTGACCAAACGTGGCGAGGTGATACCTTTCTCTCTATATTGCATAGACCATACTTCCAAAAGAAATGTTAAAGATTATATAGTCATCACTACATAAATGATGTCTTGGTCTAGTCCATTTTATATTGTTAGACCAATCAACATGCTAGTAAGAGGTTGTCTATGTTAAGTCAAGAGGACTTCACGGTTATTAATTTTGGTGACAATCAAATAATAATAATATTAGAAATAAATGAGCTATTTTGATAAGTGTGTTAAGTGTGAAGAAGAACACAGAAGAAGTGAAAACACAGAAGAAGCATAGAACACAGAAGAAGTGAAAACACAGAAGAAGCGCAGAAAACACAGAAGAAGCAGAAAACACAGAAGAAGCAGAAAACACAGAAGAAGCAGAAAACACAGAAGAAGCGCAAAACACAGAAGAAGCAGAAAACACAGAAGAAGTGGAAAACACAAAAGAAGTGCAAAATACAAAAGAAGCAGAACACACAGAAGAAGTGCAAAACACAGAAGAAGTAGAAAACACAGAAGAAGCAGAAAACATAAAAGAAGCGCAAAACACAGAAGAAGTGAAAACACAGAAGAAGAGGAAAACACAGACGATACAAAGATGAAGATACGCTAGTACGTCG
>JANQAP020000256.1:6347439-6374011 GCA_026874005.2 Erythroxylum coriaceum
AAAAAAAATCAATAAATAAATTGGGCCCACTTTTATTCATAAACATTTTCAAACACAATGTCACAACCATTACATTATGAAATCATTTACATACACATTGCAAAATACTTGTGAATATATATTTTGATACCAAAATTAAAGAAATACTAATGCAGACGCAAACTGATCCCGACCTTTATCTCTTACTTAGCTGCAATGGCTATATTCCCACCATCCTAACGGGGTAACTCTTCGGAGCCTGAAAAATACTGCAAATTTTGGGTGAGTTTGTGAAATTAATGAGTGACTATCCTTGATGGCTCACTCAATCACATAACACATACAATTCACATATTTTCACATAATTTACTTCACTTCATTTAACATATAGGATCACATTCAGGGCATTCAAAGTAATCATTTCAATCATTTAAAATATACATATCACTTATAATGCAATGCACATAAGGCTCACTTTCATTTATTACTTTGTTGTGACCGAGTGCCTATAACTGTCCCGTATCCATTATGGATACTGGGCTCATTGATAACTGTCCCGTATCTGTTGGGGATACCAGGCTCATTTTACATAGTGAGCCTTTGGCTCTTATATACTTTCTGAGTTTTAGGCTCTTTTTCATATTCTGAGGTTTAAGCTCTTTTGCGGTGGCTACTCTGGCCACAACTTCCTTTATGTTTCATGCATTCATACAATGGAATGCATCAATCACATATGATCAATCAATCATTTTCATATATCCTTGGACCTTAGTTCGGTATTCAACATTTAAGTTTAGAGTCACTTTTTCATTCATATGCATATTCACATTCAGATGACATTCATCATCGAACCTTAGTCCGGAATTCAACATAATTGTTGAGCAACATTTATTTCATCACGTTCATATAAAAGTAGCACTTCGATATCACATTCATACATCAAGTCTCGGACCTTGATTGTCTGGCATCAACATAAGCAATTCACATTCATATCAATCATATTCACACTGCATAATAATCATAACCGTAGTCATTCAATGTAAAAACTGAAATAAGAACAAACAATGAAATGAGACCATCTAGGTCGACTCACAGTACGCTCTAGATTAGCATTTGCTTCCAAGATCTGAAAATGTCTAGATGCGAACATTTGATCCTGCACATCAATATTATGCAATACACACGTTGCACACACATTAATAATTGTACAATCTTAAGTATTCATTTATCCATAAATGTGTATATGAACTTTGTACAATGCATGCTCAATGACAATCCCGGGTATCTTTCCATTATTCTCATCACATAATCATACATATTTCCAAGCTCACATAAGTATCATTTATACTTATGGTTTATACCTCAATAAAACCTTAAAAATCAAAATTCATTACTCATTTCTTCAAATTCAGATTTTTCCTAAGACACACTTTCGAGTCAACTTTCCAAGTTCTTTGACCAAGAAAATGAAGTCATTTGAGGATACTTTCTTCTAGCAAATTGTTCTTCTATCTCTTAAATTTCTAATGGCACCAAGATCATTCAATTTGGTACAGTACCCTATGGTTTATGCTCAAAATACCACAGACTGTTTAAAATTGAACTTTTGGCTAGTTCATGATCGTACCCTCAAATTATACAACTCATAACTTTCAACTCAGATATCTAAACATTACAAACTTAGTACCAATTAAAAGATAAGAGAATGAACTACAACTTTTATGCAGACACCTTTGTCTGATTCAGCCTATATCCATTTAGTTTTTATGAAAACATCAAGATATAATTTCTATCTTGGGTAGTGCTCCAACCTTAATCAAGACTCAATGTCGCACCAAAAGTTGAAAGTCTTAGAGACAGAATTAAATTTAGACTTCTTCAAAAAAGTTGTAGAATTATGTCTCTAATATAATCTGAATAAAGAATCACCTCATTTGGACATTTACAGCTCAAGATATCATAAAAAAACCAACACATGTTCGAAAGGCATCTCCCCCGCATCACCTTCGGGGTCGTGATCGCGACTTCCACGGTTGCCTATGCAGACGCGTCGTGATCGCGACCTGCTTTAGGCCGACGCACCCCTTCTTATGTCTTCTATTTTTTTCCCATATTTCACTTCCATTTTACACCTAGCAAATGAGGTTTTTTCGCAAAGTCATTTTCTAAACAATTGTTCATCTATGTCTTAAGATTCTAAGGAACCTATGTTTATACAATTTGGTTCAGTATTCTAGAAGTTATACACAATTCACTCCATACTATTCAGAAACGGAGACAAAATATGAAACTTAACTTCAAAACAATTTTCAACACTTTTAGAGCTAGAATTCAAACTCGATTTTTGCATGAAAATTGTAGCCACTTGTCTCTATTTTAATATAAATCAACAATCATCCTATTTGGACATCTGTAGATCAAGATATGTCAAACAAACCGACGCATGTTCAGCTGAACCACTACATCTAACACATTTCCAGCACCCTTCCTCATCAATCTCTTCCTAATTAATCTCTTTTGCTTAATCTATCACTTCTAACTTATATCCACATCATTTCTTCTTCAATAATACCCCAATTACAGTTCAAGATCATCTATACACAATTCAAAATCCATGCTTGGTCATATACACCAAAAATAAAACACATCATATACACATTCATCATAATGGCCTTTCCATCTCAAAAATCATCTCAACAACAACAACTTATCAATTATCAACAAATCATCACTCTTTCAACCCCATTTTTATGATCATGCTAGCTCTAACCCATCATCAATATGTTTCATTTAACAACCCAAGAAGAGCAATAACATGATACTTACTTGTTTAACTTCAAGCTCTTCAAAATCACATGAACCCTAGCTTCTCAAGCACTATTCGTTCATCACAATCTATGAGGAAGAGGTTAGGTTTTTCTTGTGACATGAAGGAGATAGCATTTCTTGAAGGAACAAGTGAAGGATTTTGGTAAAAATCAACGTTGATGAAGGTTGTGAAACAAATTCGTGGAGAAGAAGAAAAGGAAACAATGAAGATGAGAAGAGAAGCATTTACGAAGGGAGGAGCAAAATAACAAGTGAAAGACCAAATAAGTTGGTCTTTCATTTGGAAAAAGTAGTGGGATATAAGTGGTGTGCCAAGGGACACATGTCACTTTTTCATGGTTTCATTTATCCCTCCTTTAATAACTAGTCTATTTGATTCCAATTTCTACTCCAATTTTCTCCCAAATTTCAATGACATATGTCATTAAATCCCAAAGTCATTTATAAAAATTTCCACTATCATTTGACTCTAAATTTTACTTCTTTTCATCAATTGTTCTGCCACTTGGTATTTTTCCTAGTCCAAAAATACCCCTAAACTTTAGAAAATTCTCAAATTTTCACAAAAAATTCTAAGTCAATAAATATACCCTCAAATCAATTTTTTTAACACGTATAATTCACAATTTCAATTATAATCACATTTATAGATCAATTATACCCAGAATATGTCAATGAATTTATGTCAGTCATTCTAATGTGTGCAAAAATTCAAATTCATGTATGTATATGCTAACATTATGCATAAGCATGAAATGCATTTTTCTCAATCTCTCTTTGATCTCACATGTACCGAAGTTTAGGGTTCTAATCCTTAGTATGAAAACGGGATGTTACAAAGTCACGATCATTGTTGTTTTTAAGAATTAAAAGTATATATATATTGGTTTTGTTATGAATGGTTAAGAAGTGAAAGTGAATATTGTCAAAATTAAAATTTTGAGGAAAAATTTAGAAATGTAAATACAGTAAAGAATTTTGTAAGGGAAAAGTGGATATAAAATATTATTATTTTCATGACATGAAAATAAAATTATAAACAAGGGTCACTAGACTAATGAGAAGTGTTATACAGAGCTTATAGAAAATCTTCATAACCATAATTCATTCTATATCAAGCCCATCAAGCTGAAAATGAATATAAGCATATATATATAAGAAGAGTTTTGCAAGGTAAAAGAGCGGGTGATGTATACCTCTTATTTAGAAATTTAGAAACCCCTTTAAGTTTATTTTAATTTGTTAGTTGTGGTTTTTGATATGCATCATTAGCGTGGTATACAACAAAGAAACTATAGTCTATTAGTATCTTTTGAACAAAATTTTTTCTTAGACAGGGGGCAGGAGTCAGGACACACTTGGTTTTTTCCTATTCCAAATTAATGAATGCTGGATGTTATACAATCCACATAATTAAAGATCACAAGGTTTTGTCCAACCTGAAACCGATCAACTAGTTATAATTTCATTAATTTATGCAATAAATATTTAGTCTTATGGAAGGCTGATTTTTTTTAAATAATATAATTTAAAAAAATAGGATATTTTAATATTCAAAATAATAAAATATATTAATTATTTTCAAATAATTAAATTACTACATATTTATCAATAAATATATTTTTTAAAGACTTAAATGAAAGTTAATTTCATTTTGAATACATATCGTATATAAAAATAGAAATATAACAAATAGTTCTAAATTTTTAAGATAAAATTTTTAATTTTTTGAATCATTTGAACTTTTGTAGGTAACTTGTGGATTTAAAATATTTTTGTTTTGGCTAATTTAATAATAAAAATAAAAACAAGATTTTAAGCATATCTCGAAAACAAAAAAAGAAGCTATTATTTCCAGGAGGTCTTCTTTCGAATTATATTAATTATTTTATTTATATATATATTTATCAATCAATATTTAGTCTTAACATATTTTTATTAAAAATACGTAAAAAGATGTTAAACTTCAATTTAAATAGTAAGTTTAACAAATATTTTTAAGATCGATAAAACATCTGTCTCAACAATTTTTAGATATATATTTTTTGTTAAAATAATTTGTTTTAAAACAACTTATATATTACAAATAATTTTGTTAGATTATTAATATATTAATTAAATAATATTTATCTAACTAATATTAAAGAAACATAAAATTTTTGTGTCATATAAAATAAAAAAAATCTTAATTGTATCTTGAAAACAGAAAATTAAAAATGGAAAAAGATAATTAAACAAATTCCTAAAAACTATTTAATATGTTTCAGATAGCAGATTAAATAACTGCAGCAGTAGTCATAAACAAAGTTCAAAATTCAAATAAAAAAGAGAATGATGAGTAACTAGGATTGCCCAATTTATCAACTAGGAAAATGACAAGCAACAGATAAGCAGCAGATACTGGAATTCATGCTACTCAATCTTAAAAGGAACAAATTGTTATGGATAGATCTTTCTTAGTTTCCCCAGTTAGTAATAAACTCAGTAAATTAAGTTGGAAAATACAACATTCATGCATTAAAAAAAGCCAGTATATATGACAAATACTTCTCACTTAACGAGGTTTATATTCATGAAATTCATGCACACACACACCAATCATCAAATAAGACCTATATGTCACAAGGAGAAAGGGTTGATGTAGTGATAGGTAGAGTCTTGCAGTCATACATCAAAATAACAAACGACACCGTGAAAATTTTGACCATTTTATTTTGAGATCAATATGAGAGATCGATCCCAAAGTAATCGTAGTTATTCATATATTTAGAGGCTTAAGCAGTTTATCCCTGAGGAAAAGTTACAAATGTTTTTACTAACATCCTTGGTGTCTTAAATGTAAAAGTGATAAACAATTTCTGCTATTGGAGATGCAAGAAACTTGAAGTGCCTTAGACTACAATGTTAAGATAAATAATACCATATCTAACTAATGTGATAAGTTTCTGGAAAGATCTCAAAGTAGCGATAAAGGTAAATCCAATTACTTGAATCATATCAATTGTCTGAACTGCACTTCAATGAACAAATACAATAGCATGGTTTTAAGTCTCAGGTTCTCCTTCTCCAAGTTTCGAATTTCCAGGCAACTTTATAGAGTAAATTTCCTCCATAATTGGAAAACAAATAAAAAAGGCCGATAACCAAATATCTACTAAAAAACTATACATGATTGCAATGCCACCATCATAAAATTTAATTAATACGGCTACAACAAAAGTTACTTACCATGTAAGACTTGCAGCCCATTAGCCCCATTAGCCTAATTGGGTTTTATAGTTCAAAAACTCTAAAGTAGAAGCTTTCAAAAAAAATTGAACATGGAGATTGTAATGGAGTATGAAGAATAATGATGATTTTCAATGAAGCATGTGTCATATAGTATTTTAGGTTTAAGGGAAATTGAAAGTAACTTCTTATTATTGTTAAATGCTGGAGGACAAAGTCCACTTTGTAGCTAAACGATGCATTCAATTGGCTTAGATCAAACTCGAGGCACAAACAAGCAAGCCCCTAAAATCTCACCTTCTAAATTGGTTTTTAAGGCAAAAGGTGCAACTGAAAAAACTATTAGTAAAATAAAAGGCTGTACAGTTGCTAATTTAGAGTAAATTTCACAAGGAAAATAGTTTGTAGTAGAGGTGATAAGCTAGAGGAAAATGAAAAACAAGTTGAAGTTCTATATATAAACTTGAAGTTTTAAATGCATGGAAAATTTGACTGTGAGTTGTAAAGTTAGAAATATCTCTGCACTTTACCATCCTTAAGACATTCAATATCATCAATAAAAGCAACACAAAAAGCTTCATTTCTAACATCATAAGTATAGCACATAAACAAATCATTTGCCATATCTCAGTAAACTAACAATCATATACGTGAAAACCTTACCTCCATTAGCTGCTCTTTCCAAATAGGCTTGAAGCATAATGGCTTTCCTATAGTACGTCATCCCGCGAACTACATTTGGAAAATATATCAACTTAAAAAGATTGAACAGCTAATAGAAAGGTATGCATTCACTTAATTTAACATAAAATGAAAAATGGGAAAAAGAACAACAGGAGAAGGTACATGTGAACAAAAAATTAATAAATCAAGAAAATAAGGATTTGAAAAAGTCTTCGTCTCTGCTTTCTAAAAAGTAAAAAGTGCAAATAATAATGGCCCAATACTTATGCTGGTTGACAGTCAATAAACCCATCAAAAATGTTTGGATAAGTATATAATGTGCAAATAGGAAGACACAAAGAGGATAGGTGAAATCATTTGCCAATTCTTACCAATTTTTGTCCCTTATAAGAAGCCCAAAACCAAAGTTCAAGTACATCACTAGGACTATCAAAAAGCTCTGTATCTAATGCATTTTTATCACACACAATTCGAGCAAAAAATTTTCTCCATTCATCTGCAACAAAATATGAAAAGAAAAAGAAAAATCAGACTACATGCAATTAAAAGAAAAGTACAGTTCAAGCTATAGAGTCAAACTTGTAAAAGTTAAACTAATATTGATAGCTGGCTTTCAAGACTCCAATATTGAAGATCAAATGATTAACCAAATAAAAAGTACTCTCAAACTTAAACAAATAGGGTGAAGCAAGAGACAGAATTGTGAAATTAAAAGGATGAGGAGGAGGAAAAGTGTTTAGGATTTACATAAAGTTTAACAAGATTCGGCCATAAGACCTACATCTACAAGCACAAAAAATATGAAAGTACTTAAGTGTATCATCAACTAAATTTAGACATCTTATTTATAATGGTGGGAGAATAAGAACAATACTCCAAATAGAGTACACTAAATATTTCACTGTGGAAGCAAGATTTATAAATAATATAAACATATAATCATACTAAATACTAAATCTTTAAAATCTTCAACCAGAAATGAAAGGGGCTTCAACAAGCCAAATACAAGTAACAAATTAAACATGCATAGTAAGATTGCACAAAAAAAATTTTAGGTGTTTTTCTATCATCCTTTTCACTTCATAACTTATTTTTAACAGCATAGATTGGATACCTCCATTATGTTACGATCTTATCAAAGATTCTACATAACTTATTTTTAACATCATGGATTGAAAACCTCCACTGTGTTACCATCTTTTTAAAGATTCTATATTCACAAAAACACTGATAGCAAACATAAAAGATTGCTAGAAAACAAAAGAAGGACAAATATTTATCTTGGTATAAAAATGAGATAGTCAAACTACAAATCATTCTGCACACTGTAACATCAAACACACACACATTCTGTAAATGTGCCATAATTAAGCACAACCTATTTGGAAATATTTTCTGGAGGTAAAATATAGTTGATATACCATCTTCACTCTTCTTTAACAGTTTAGCCATGCTATAAAGAATAATCTCAAAATAATACGGTATGAAAATAGTGCAATAAACAAAGGTGGTTAAGATAATGAATTTGTCAAATCTATTTTACTCTTGCATCTAATGCACAGATAAATAACTTGAAGAGCTGGTTTGGCTATAGGCATATCCATAAAAAGGGAACTTGTGAAGAATTGTAGTATGCGCCTGGCCTCATTATTCTTGGGAACATTTGAAGCGTACTCCTTAATTATTAAAAGTGAATGCAATATTTTAACCTGTGCTCTCTGCATAGTCACCAAAATTACTTGAAAGTAACAGTAACTCTAATGTTATAATGATTTGAACTTCAATTACTAAGATATACCAACGGAGTATTTCTGGGCCACTTCAAGTCTGTAAATAGATAACCTTCAATCCTGGCTTTTGAAAGCAAATCCCATGTTTCATAATGCTCCTTAGAATATAGATTCACATGAAAATTCAACACAGTTTGTAAAACATGTATAAGAAAGATAACTGACAACAATAAGGCTATATAAGACCTCATATCAATAGAAAGTGCATAAATGCACACAACATCATAGAGATCTTAAACAACCTTAATTGCACCTCTTACCAAATCTGGTGTCTTTACTTTTTTGTGGAAAAATTAGTTCAAAGAGAACAAATAAAGGCATTCATCTATAGAATCATTGCCTTTCGTATTCATTAGAAAGAATAAGATGTTTCAATAAGGCAAGCTTATAAGTAGACAGTAGGCCATATATAACAGTCCCAATTGTATGAAGAAAGTGAAATATATGAATGCAATACATATCCAATTGACATATCTGAAAGCTGTTGATGCATGAAAGTACATAGATAGTGAGAAATAGAAAACGCAACAATATGCAACAGATCAGGAAACCTTGTCTTCCTGATGAGCTGACAGCCCTATTTCTAAATTTGTGCTCCTCCGAGACTTGTCTTCTGTATCATCAAAGAATAGGGTAGTGTTGTTTATGTTGGCATCACTAGGATCTGATAACACTAGATCAAAGTCACAGTTCAGGAGGTTCTTCCCTGCAAATCTAAGCTGTAAACACAAAGACATAAAAATACCTCCTTGTTTGTTCATATATATAATAATTTAAGTTAATAACTACAAAAAAATAAAAACTAGAATTATAAAGACAATTGCCTTTGTAATTCTAGTTTACAAATAATAACTATAGAGGCACCAAATAATGGTGACGATAATATACACCTTCACAAAAAACAACCAAAAAGGCACCAAGTTACCCTAATATAGCACAGGATATCAACTTTAACCCAAAAATACTTCTTTAAAGATATAGACTACACATGTAGAAAATCAAATGGAAAGAAAGATAGGAAAATGAGCAAGTGAGCTTATATACTGAGCGACTTTTATAGAGTTTGAACTTTTACAAGTAACATGGGTTTGAATCTGGTAATCCAATAATCCGATTACTGTCTATTCCCATTTCTAAAAATTACGGATCCCACAACCTACATCAAACATCCATATTCATATCTATATATAAACATACATGATACATATATAAAATACTAGTAACAAATCCATGTAGGGATCTGCAATTGATAACCTTCTTCTAAATAAATCCTAATTAGACAAAAAGCACCAGATCTCAAACATGCCCAATCGAGACAAGAAAAGGAAGATTCGAGAGAATTTATTCACCAAGTTAGAATTGTCAGTTGGGAGAGAGATCACGAGAGCCTACCACGAGCGTAGGAAATATGTGAAACAATTGGAGATCGGAGACACAAGTCAGAGATCGAGCAGAAGAGGATTATATAGGGAATAGATGATGGATACAGCATACATATATTGGTATATCAGAGAAGCATCATTGATTGGACTGGCTTTTGAAGAGAAACCTGTAATAGTTGCTCAGGAGATTCCAGAGGGATCGAGAAATTAGAGTGAAATATTAGGGTCATTTGATGATGGGAGTAAATTGGGACTGTTGCCTCACAAATTACTGATTTACCATTTTCTTTAATCAAGTTTACAGCTGTAGCTTCTTGTTCGAATAGAAATTACCTAGATAATTAATGAATAACAATAAAATAATCACCCCACTGGGTATAATAAATAACATAACTGCTCAGGAAAAACAGGTTTAACACCAGATAAGCCAATGACATCCATGTCAGGGAATTTAGTCTGAAGAAAGTCGAGGACATTTTGACTAGCTTTTGAAACCATGTTCATGCCCATTGCATTGCCAGTACTGCACCTAAATCTCACGTAAAGATTTCTTCCATCATTTGAGTATTGAATGCTTTGGAGTCTCGCAAACCTACTCAACCTAAACACATCTCCTTGTACATTTGAGCTAAAGATCATAAAAAGAAGCAAACCTAAAAATTCTAATTTTATTTCATCAATAATATAAACTAAATCTATTAAAAATGACAGACATCAAAATTGTCAGGGTTCTCTAAGAAGAACTTCAATTCAACGGTTCTTTTTGTTGATCAAAATCTAAAAATAGGCGCTTTCGTTATGCCTTCCCTCAACACCATGCTTATAACACCACCCGAGACGTATATTGTCTTACATGCTTTATTTGTGTTATCGACCAAACAACCTCTGTAGTCGGCATCAGAATTGAGTACTTAGACTCGTCAAGCAACAATGGACCAACGATGCCCACTAGAATCTGCACATACCCATTTGACATTTCACAACACTATTTTAAAATAGAGTCGCAGCCAAATCCTTTGAAAGGCAGACCTTTGAGCGACCTTTGAGTCATCCTTTGGATAACTTCCCGCTGTATAAGAGTCACATGTTTGCAATCACTGAGCTTGGATTCTAGATAATGCCAAGGGATGGTACCAGAAACAACCGATTTGACGATCTCCTTGTCTTCTTGGCAGGCTAAAGATGAAATTAGGGGAGGGGGAGAAGTGACAAGGTGATGATATTTTTTGAGGAGATAATTAGGATCAGTGGTGGTACCATCGTCGAGGTCCCAAACATCATTGGAGTCTCGTGTAATGAAGGACTGAACAAAATCGATGCCAAAGAATCCAAGCTAATAGATGGATGACGTGATGAGGGAGACAATGGCAGCAATCTCCCGAGAGTGACAACATAGAGGGAAGTGGAGTTGCAGATCTTGGTGTAAAAGGAGGTCACTGGAGAAGAGAAAGGAAAGAGCTTTGAAGAGGAAGATGTAATAGTTACTCGGGAGATTCCAGAGGGATCAAGAAATTAGTTACATTTTCATAGTTTCCACTTCGAGTAAATTGGACAGTTTGATAAATTGGAGGGTTCGATCAAGGACACGTCGATAGGAGGACGAATGTCCCTGTTCGCACTTAATATATAGTAGTTAATAGTTAACGAAGAAAGGTTTTCTTATACAATTACCTAAAGCTCCATTCTTACATAATTAATAAGGACAAAAACTCCCCAAAATTAAGATTTCATAGTTAAAACCTTTATCATGTCTTACTAGTCGTTAAAATTTTTATTTGTGTATACAATGTAAAATTTTTATACCAAAAAAAAGATGTTTACTTTTCTAGGCATTAATAAAGAATTTCTATATATACCTTAGAACGTGACCCAAAGAAAAGAATCGATCTTATTGTTTTCGTAAGTAAATTATTACTTTTGAAACATAAGACCCTAAACCTTCCCAAAGAAAATTAATGTACTTAACGATTTAATAGGTAGCGACAATTTAAATTCTTTTATTGTATCAAAATTCTTAATTTAGTATTTTCATTTATTTTTTTGAATTCTATATCTTTTATTTGAATCATATTATTTTTATAAGTTTCTAAATTTTATAGCTAATCCTTTAAAACATAAAAGGGTTAAATATTAAAAAGAAAAAAGGTACTATAAGATTTATTAAAAAGAAAAAAGGGTACAGATTTATTTAAAATAAGTCAAGATGCCCCCTCATTTTTCTTCTCCCATTTTCGTGTCTCTTTGCTCTCCCTTTTCACCAAAATTCACCTAAAAATCATCCAAAATAAATTTTTTTAGGTTCTTCAAGTTTGGGGCAGTATTAACCTATCTGGTAGTTGAAATAAGTGAATAGAGTTAATTTGGCCATTTTCTGGAGGGACAAATGAATGCAAGAATGCCACACTTTCTTTAATTCTTCTATTTTTGAATAAGTAACTACTCTTTTCAAGTATTTTCAAGCAATTAAGCATGTTTTGGGTAACTATTAAGTTACTTTTGTTTTAATATGTTATATATAACCTAGGTAGAGAAAATAGATATACTTTTGGAAATTTTGTTTTATCAAGGGGCTATTTGGTTTCATTTTTCTTTTGTTTTTTTTGTTGCTTTTGTAAAAAAGAGAAACAGATGCTTACAATGTGTTTGGTTGAAACTTGTTTTTATTTTCATTTTTAAAATAAGAAAACAACAACAAATTTACAAAAACGTAAAAATCACATTTTTGTGTATTTTTAGAATAGGTTTTTTGTTTCATAAAAATAACATCATAATTGGTTTCTCTATGTGGACTTTAGCATTTTTAGTGTCTCCTGCATCTTTTGTGATGCGATTTTCCAGGCACGCCCTTTTCCTATTTGTTTTCGTCTCTGTTGCTTCATTTGCTTTTAAGTTCTTGCTGTTACTTGTGTTCAAAGCTTTCTTTACAACTAGAAATCAACGAAAAAACTAATGCCTTCATTGCCTTCTCTTCTAATCATCTTCTTCTCCTAAAACAGGTCTCACATAAAAGAGAAGTGGAAGAAAACAATAATAAGAGAGAAGTTGATGAATTACCAATCTAGTTTCAATTATGCTACAGTAACATGTATAAGGAACTTAAATAGCTAAAATCAAATATGGTTTATATCACATAAACTATTTTTCTAGATTTTATGGAGCCTATTAATAGAAGACATGTTTGAGTCTAATCATAAAAAGGATGCTCTTTAAGCAAAGCAACCTATTCTCTACATGGGGCTTACGTAGGGGTTGGAACAAAGACACATTTCTTTTTTAATTGTGAATTGTGAATTAAAATATGGCAGGTATATATCTTCACTGCCCAATCAATTACCGTAGCATAACTGAAACTAAATTGGTAATTCATCAACTTCTCTATTATTTTGTTTTTTTGATTTTTCTTATGTACGAGACTTCCATTTGATTTTCTTTCACTTTTAATGTAACTCTTATTTACAATAATATTTTTAACTAGTCGTCGTAGCACCATCGTTGGCATCAATATCATCTCTACTCAATTGTCACACATTGCTAGCTCCCTCCAAGCCACTGACTACTAGCCTCGACATAATTTAGGTCAAGTTATAACTGTCTTCTTCTTCAACTATGCAATTGAGCCTTCTTTAGTTGCCACTACCTACACACGTCAAAGCCAACTACTTCTTATCCAATTATAATAACCAGTCATCTACGTCAAGCATCAAAATAGAGCTCCTCACTTCTAGTTCACCAGTCAGTCCAATATATGTGACACCCTCATCTCATGGAGTTGTAGTTTCTTCCTTCTTTCTTTAGTCACTCACTGCTGACAAAATCTCTAGAAACCTTTATGGTACTTAAAATTGACGATGTGTAATGAATTCAACTACTCATAATATTTCTTAAGTGATGAGTTTTTTGTTGGAAGGTTAGGGCTTTAGTTGTTTAGGAAAAATGTCTTTTACTATTGAGGTGATTCAGTGGTATACCCACTTTCCAACAATGTTGTATATAGCATTGAATGATGATGTCCATTCGCCTAAACTTTAGGCCTTCTTTAGAGTAAACTCTTTGAGAAATCTCAACCAGTACTCATATGTGTACTATGGATTAATTAATAGTTAAATATGAGAAAAACACTATAGGCCTTTTAACTTAGTCTATTGCAGTAATTACCCCATAAATGGTTCATATTGGTAAAAACACTTCTGCTTGCATGAGCATGACATGCACCATGCATATATTATGACCTTGCTTAAATTACACCTTTATTTTTATGCTATAGAATCAAAATTTTAAAAGACAACTCATGTACCATAGATGAATATTGAATATTGTGGATATTTTTATAGAGGTTGATTTACTTTCATTTAATTTATCACTTCAAGTCTTTTATCATTTTCATGCATTTGTATGCAGTTTAGCATTTAGTATGGTTTTCTTATGTTTATTTTTAACAATGTTTAGCATTTAAATATCCTTCGTATAAATTGTTGTGATTGATGTCACTTATATGTGATTACATTTAGTGACGGAAAGTTTGAACAATATAAACAATTCCAATGATTATGTCGAAATAAATGAAAAAGATAGGGTACGGAATGATACTATAAAGATGTATTTAATCTCCTTGATGGTTGAAGAAGTGAATAAGGGAAATTGAATGACTATTCCAAATCTGGTTAGAAGAATATTAAGGCAGGTCTTCAAAAAAATTTCAATAAAGAGTACATTGATATTTAATTAAAGAATAAGTATAATGAATTAAGGGTTAGATTGAAGAATTTTAAGAATGTTGATATTTAATTGAAGAATAAGTATAATGGATTAAAGGATACATTGAAGAATTTCAAGAACTTACTCAAAGAAATCAATTACAACTCCTTTACTAGTGAAGTTAAGGCTACAAATGAATGTTGGGAAAACTTATTTAAGGTAAAATATGTCTTTGTTTTATTAATATATCATATTATATAATATATATTCTCATGTTTCTTTTTCATCATTATAGGAACATAAAATGGCTCACAGATTCAAGAAAAAACGATGTAAGGAATTTTCATACTTTTTTCATATTTTTAAGATACTAATGCAATTGGATTACATGCACATTCATCAACTCAATCTCCATCAAATAGTACAAAAGAGGAACATAGAAATGATGTTTTTTAAAGATTGCTCATATAATGAAAAAGGAGATCAAGATATAAGTTCTCCATTTAAGAGAAAGAAATCTCCTAATAAGAAGAAGGCAAAGAAGATACATTCTAACATTGCAGAAGAGGTTTTGTTTATAATTGGTGAGCAATTAAAAAAAGAATGATTTACTTAAGAAAAAACTGAGTGAAACATCGTCCACTATACAGAATAGATCTTAAGATTCTAACATAATGATAGAATGTCTGAATTCCTTAGATGAATTGGGTATTTATGATGTACAATATGGAAAAAATATGAAGGCTTTACGTGATTCTCCACTTTATAGAGATATTTTTATGAAGATGATAGATACAAGGAAGTTTTATTGGACAATGTCACTTTAGTTATGTTTTCATGTTATTTCATATCGAATTCTTATTAAGTTAACATTGTTATATTAAGCACTATTCCATAGTTTGAACATTTTAAGTTTGTGTTTGGTATAAATGTTTGACTTAATGTTAAGTCTATGTTTTGTATCAATATTTTGTATAAATTTGATTAAAACTTTTGATTGAATGTTTTATTATTTTTTTAATGTTGGCATTGTAAGTACATAGATTTCTTATCAGATTTTGAATTAGATTCTAATGATGAACTAAAGAAGGTAATTATTATTTCTTTAGCTAGGAGAGAGAATAACTATTTTCATTTATAAAAGAAATTATGTAGAACTTTTGTTCTAGCAGGTCATGATTGGATATTAGAACATTTGAATGGGAATCTTACAAGGTTTTATGAAAACTTAAGAATGAGAAAGATAATCTTCTTGAGCTTATGTGATGAGCTAAAGAGTTTACGAGGCTTAAAGGCAACAAGTCATTTCACTGTAAAGGAATAAGTAGCAATTTTCTTGATGAATATACGACAAAATAAGATAAATAGAGTTAATGCAAAACGTTTTCAACATTCGACCTGGAAAATTTTGAAGTACTTTTGCAAAGTCTTATACGTAATTAGTCATCTTGCAAAAACAGTCATTACTCCACCATCCTTTACTAATACACTTCCTAAGATTCAAAATAATTCAAAATTCTTTCCATATTTTTAGGTATATTCCTATATTTAATTACTATTTCAATTATGTCCACATGATTAATAATTATTTTAATATATATTTTAATATTTAGGATTGTATAGGAGCAACAGATGGTACACATATTGATACACATATTCCGACCGATGAACAAATACCATACAGGGGGTAAAAGAATTAATCTAACCCAAAATATGATGTGTTATTGCTCATTTGACATAAGTTTTACATTTGTAATGGCTGGATGGGAAGGTACTGCAAATGACTATTGAGCTCTTTTAGAAATAGTGACAAATCCAACGAATCAATTTCCTATACCTCCATAAGGTATTATATTATTTTAAATAAAAAATAATTATGATTCATTTTTAATATCTTTTAGTTAATATTATGTTCTTTATATGATAGGTAAGTTCTAGTTGGTTGATTCAGGCTACACCAATGTGCCTAGATTTCTTTCATCATAACAACGTGAGAGATATCATTTACGAGATTATAGAGGAAGAGGAAGACCTCAAAGTCCATAAGAATTGTTTAACTACAGGCATTATTCATTAGGAAATGTTATTGAAAGATGTTTTGGTGTTCTAAAAACAAGATTCCCTATACTTAAAAACATGTCGAGTTATAATATAAAGAAACAAAAATACATCGTTATTGCTTGTTGTATTATACACAATTATATTATAATGTATGAACAAAGGGATGAATTATTTGACAATTGTGCTGAAAATGAAAGACAATTAGAGATTGAAAATGAAGATGCAATTTCTTTAGTGGTGTATAATATCACTCCAGCACAACTTCAAAGTATGTTTTAGAAGCGAAAAAAACTGCTAGACAAATGTAGAATGATTATATTAGTTCAAATTGATTTATGTTTCTTTTTGTAAACGATAGTGCTATTATGTTTTGAAGAATTATAATATAATGGACATCTTCTATTAATTTGAATGACTTAATATAATTTTATAATTTATAGAATTTTATTATATAAAGTTAGTGTGTAAACTTTTTTAATTATATTAATTTGCATATATTTTAATTTTAGCTATAATGACACTTAAGTAATTTAATAATATAATATATTATATTAAAATTATTAGCATAAGAGTATAATTACAAAAATAGAAACATGATGATAAAATCAAATATGTTTTAGTTTTAGTTTTTTATTGCAAATCTCAAGCAAACCGGCTTTTGTTTTCAGTTTTTATATTAGAAATTTCAACCAAAAAATAAAAACTAAAAGCTACAATAGAAAAATAGAAGTGGAACCAAACGGATCATAAGTTAAATTATTAATTGCATATAGGTTAGAGGAGTGTACTTTATAAATTATAATAGATTTTTTCTTTCAATTTCAATACCTTTGGGATGTGTGTCATTAGTATTTGGTTGTGATTATTACAAATTCTTAGATCCACATAAGAGCTCCATGGAGACGCCGATGTTATGACAAATATTAAGTTGTTATATTTCTCTTTCAACAAAAGTATTATTTGAAATAATTTATATAATTAAAACTTTTCCTTTAATGCTTTATCAATTTTAACCTCTTGTTTTCACAAAATAAAAAGGGATAGATTTATATGGTGATTTTCTAATGGTTGGATCATTTTTTTTTTTAGATGTTCAAGTTGAATTGATTATTTTCATTTCATATGAATTTTTATGATGAAAGTACATTATATTAATTGTGATTTTCCTTGAAATGAGATTTCTATGGTATGAAAATGATGACAACATTTAAATATTAGGTCTCATAATTCAGAGGGTAATGACTCCTAAATCTTATCCAAGAGCTTTATATTGATGGTGTAAGTTTTGGGTGAAGGGTACATACATATTCTGGAAGGAGAAAAGTTTGGATATAAAGATTATGTTTGTATGATCATTTTGGGCATTTATTTATGAATGAATTTTATGATATTTTTAAATGAGGTTTTCTAGAAAAGGATGGAGTTATAAGGTTGAAAAGGGAGGTTTGAAAGCTGTACTTTTCAAAGATTAGTTTCACTTTTTATATGATTTACAGATTTTCGATAAATTCTTTCTAAAGGATATGTTACTTGCTATGGTATGTGGATTTAGTTGTTTTCTTATATAATTGGTAAAAGCTACCCATCAAACTTCATAAAAAAATAAGCATAAGTAAATTATCCTTATTTTCTTATGATTAATTAGATGTTACCTTTCTTTATTGTTTGTTTGTTGCAAAGATAAGTACATAATAGTTGCTTATCTTCTCGAGCTCGATATTAGTGCTTTTACCTTCTTAATTCTCCATTTTTAGCTACTAGTGCACTCTTTCTTTCTTTATTTTATATTTTACTCTTTATGATTGTACAAATAATTATAAAAAATGTTTATATTACTGTTGTGTTTGCTATATAAGAATTCTTATGATATTGATATAATTTGATCATAGAGTATGCCTTTACGTAGATTTTTTAGGAGGTATCATTACATTTTTATCAAGTTTTAGACATATATTAAAGATTTGATACCACTTTAATAATTTTGAACCTTATATATTGGTTGCATTCTTCAAGTTTAGGATATGACATTAAATCAATTACTATTTCTTAATTTTGTTAACAAAACGCAAATATAATATGCTATGTCTATGAGATGACAAGTAGGTTTATAAAGGACACATCAACATAATGATACACTTAGAGTTGATGACAATTTGCATGAGGATACAATTTAAGTATCATACTAATAAAGATCATTACTTGCAAACCAAGGTAAATCTTAAAATCCAACTAGGATGTTTCTAAAAAAAGGTCATTATATAGAGCTTATAATATTAATGAAACCTAAAAGGAAAGCCCCTTATCTCTTAAAGTCTAAGGAATATAGTCTCAATTTTAACTTTAACCCTTAAGCATTTAACTAAGGAGACTAGTATTAATCATGTTACAACTTTTGGTCAAAAAACATACTATATCAGAAAAAATTGGCCTTAGTAATGGAATGGAAGTGATGCATATTGTAGGGCTCTCTATACATTCTCATTATAAGAACAAGAATTATAATAATATGGATTTTACCTTAACTAAGGGTAACAAAAGGATGAATAAACAGAGTTCTTCTAATCCTCATAATCTAAAGGAGTTTAAGTTGTTAACTAGAAGAAGCATGAGGAAAAAGAACAAGGTAAAGGGCTCGAGAATCCTTAACTGATCCCATTTTTATATTATCGTGGAATGTTAGGAGGATTAGCAACCCCAAGAAGCAACTTATGCTTCAAAATTAGTTAAAAAAGATAAAGCCAAATTCTTATAGGTCTTTCAAAAATAAAATTGAAAGAGGAGAAATGTCAAAAGCTCAAATTCATTTCAAATAACTAGAAAATGATCAAATTATAAATATCACCACTTTGGAAGGATAATGATTGGTAACCACAATAAAATCCAACTTAGTACTCTTGGAATGACTATTCAAGTAATTCATATATCTACTACACTTCTTAATAGAATACTGATGTTATTATCTCTTCTTTTGTGTATGATTCTAACCATTTATTTCATAAGAGTGCCTTATGGAAAAACCTCAAAAACTTCAAAGCTCCTATAGATGAACCTTGGTTAATTATAGGTGACTTTAATAATATCTTATACAATTTTGAAGCTGAGGGAAACACCAACTTAAGGAACTTCGATGAAGACTTTAGAGAATGTGTCAAAGAGCTACATGTCACAGGCATTAAATAAGAGCATTTCTTTTACACATAGAGTAACAAAGGGAAAGTTGGCTCATCAAAAGGAAATTAAATAGAGCATTTTTAATTGAAGATTAGATACTGAGATTTCTATAGTAAAGCCTTCTTTGCTAATCTATCCTTTTTAAACCATTATCTAATTTTGGTGAGTAATATCTTACAAAAATGATTAAGAAAGCTCGATTTCAAATTTACAACTGTCTTACAGAGATGGAACAGTTTGAGGATGCTATAATTAAAATCTTATTATACAAAGTTTAGGGCAGTAAGACTTTTATTGGTATGCAAAATTGGATAAGATAAAATAACTCAAATTTCTTAATCAAAAATAGGAAGGTAAAACTTATAATTCTTTAACCATTACTGCCAATTGTCTAAGGTTAACTTAAAAGAAGCTTTATCTTAAATCTAGAGATCCCTTACATATGAGAGAAGAGAAAAGTGCAATGTTAGAGTATGAATGAGCCTTGATTGTCCAAAACTCCTTGCTCAAATTAAAAGCTAGAGTTTTATGGTTAAAGGAGAGGGAAAACAATTCCTCATTCTTTCATAGATTAATCTATAAGGAATTTTAATAGAATTAGTACTCTTACAAATGAGGATGGTAATGTGTTTCACTGACAAGATAAATTAATGCAAAGAGCTTTTAGGTAGTTCTTCAAAACCTTAGGCTCATTGAGTTTTTCAATCACAACTTGGAAATCTTGTATGGCTGAACAAATATCTCAAGCAATTGCAACTTCCCCCATATAACCTTTTATTCTAGGAGATGTGGAAAAAGTGGTTTTTAGTTAAATCCTCCTAGGTTCCCTGGGTTTGATGGACTTGATGGATTATGTTTCCAATGCATATTAAGTATGTTGTTATAAGTAGAGTTATAGGTATCGTACTGCACTAGATGGTACTATTCGATACCTACTGTGTCCGTAAAAAAAGGTACAATATTTAGTAAATTTGTACTATGATTTCATATTGTTTGGTATTGAAATATCTGTCACTAATTAGACTGGATTGTATTTTTTAAAAATTTAGGACTAAAATGTAATTTTGAAAAAATTACCCTAAACTTACATGACCCTCAATGTTGTCATCTGTGCCTCTGTTGTTTGCTCTCAACCTCCCATTCTCAATCTCTCATCCCAGTTCTCTACTCTCACTCTCAGTGGTCATCCTGTTATAGTTTTGTAACCATCTACATCATATTGCCCTAGTCGCTTACTGTAACATCCTGTTCCTATATTAAAGGTTAGAGCTGAGGAATACCATATATGAGAAATAGAAATGAGAGAGAGTAGAAAATTTCATTTCATACTCATGCATAATATTAGCATACACACATGTGAATTTTAATTTTTGCACACATTATAATGATTTTTTATGCACTCATTTGACAAATTCTAGGCATAATTGATTTATAAATGTAATTATGATGTGAAATGTGGATTATATGTCTTGAAAATTTAGTTGGTGTGTATAATTAGTGATTTTGAAATTTTTGGTGAAATTTGAGATTTTTCTAAAATTTTGGATATTTATGGACTAGGAAAAATGCTAAATAGTAGGATAATTGATAAATGGTAGTAGAAATAAGTGACGAGTGACTAAAGAAATAATTGATATATGATATTGGGATTTAATGACACATGTCATTTAAAATTGGGAGTCAATTGGATTAAAATTAGGAGACAAATAGATTAGCTATTTTGAAAGACCAAAAGAGGACCATGAGAAAGTGACATGTGGCAAGTGACAAGTGTCACTTGCCATAGCACTTGTTTTAACCCACGATGCTTAAGGTGAAAGACTATCTTTTACCTTGTCTTTCATTTTAATTCCAACTTTTATCTTCTTCGTTTCTTTCTTCTTCTTCTCCTTTATGATTTTTGCTTCACCAAACTTCATTAACGTTGCACCTTGCTTTCATCCCTCATTTACAATTTCCATTTTATTGTCTTCATCATCTTACCACAAGAAAACCTAACCTACCCCCTTGTTAATGATAATCATATGATGCTTGGAGGCTAGGGTTATTTGATGATTTGAAGAAGCTTTGGAGCTCAACATGTAAGTTAAACTTTGTTCTTCATGGGTTGTTTAAATATAAGCATATATGATGATAGCTGGTGATAAAATGATTATGAAGAAATGAATGTGTTTATATCTTTATTTTTGTATGATTTATGAATAATAAAGTATGATTTGTTTGATGGAAGTATTTGAGATGGAATTGAGGTGATTTTGATGAGGAAATTAAGTAGAAATGATAGACTAAGCAAAAGAGGTGAACTAAGATGAAAATGATGATGAAGTGTGCTAGAGTATGATAGATGGAGTGTTTTCACTAAACATACATCTATATTTTGTCTATATATTGATCTGTAAATATCCAAATGTGATGATTTTTAATTTATATTAAAATAGAGACATATGGATACAATTTTCATGAAGGAAGTGAATTCGAATTATGTCCTTAAGGGCCTTGAAAGTTGGCCTAAAATTGAGAACTGTGTGCTACTATGGTATGTGAATAGTCTGTAGTATTTTAGGTATAAATTGCAGAATACTGAACAAAACTGCATGCATTTTATGTAATTAGAAACTTACGACATAGAGGAACATTTGTTTAGAAGAAGTTGTTACCTAAATACCTCATTTTCTAGGTCATAATGGTCATACAAAACAGACCTAAAACTTTGTCCTAAGAAAAACTAGAAAAATTGCAGGATAAATGGGAGCTTAGTTTTTGTCACGATCGCGGCAAGGGCAATGATTTTCATGGTAATGTTTTGATCATGCAATGGTTGAACCAATTAAGGATGAGGTATAGAACTATGATACTTTTGGACTTAATTGGGGCTTAAAAGGAACATAATTTGATGTTGAAAAAGTTAGTTAAATGTGTGATAAGTTTTGATTGATCTTGATGTTATACTTTAAGCAAAAGGATGTTTAATGCCAATGCATCTAAATGTGAAATGTTTAGAGTGTTAAATGAGGATATAACTTAGTAAATGAATTGTTTGATGCTTTGTGAATGAGGAATCATAGAAAAAGAATAGACTTTCATGAATGAAGAGGTTAAGTAGGAAATGTTGAATCAAATGAGTAGAGGTTAGAGAGTTTAATGCAATAAATGGGTAGTATAATTAGCATGAAATGAAATTGCATTAATGTGTTTGAATTCTGGTAATTTTGGAGAAGAATTGATGTTTGTATAAGTGTTAAATTCGTATGGATGAAGGAAGAAAAATGCAAGGCATGATCGTGGCTTGACAAAATAAAGTTTCTGTCACGATCGTGGCATCAATCCAATATCGTGGCCTAGCTAAAAAATGTTTTTGTCACGATTGTGGCAGGGACATCACAATCTTGGCAAGGCCTATGGAGAAAAAGAGTTTTCTTTTGAGTGAAGTTTGAACCAACCAATGTTAGGGTGCTTCCATATGAGGTAATTAGGCTTGAATGAGATCTTAAGTGACCTAGCCAATGATGAATGAGGTGAGTAAAGTGAGTAAAGTGCATTAAGTATTAAAGAATGATTGAAAGATGTTATTAAATGATTATGAGATGTGAATAAAGGATATATACCCAGGATTGTCAATATGAGCATGCATTATACATTACACACACACATATATATATGTGTATAATTGAATGTTTATGTGATTGCGCAATTAATAATATATGTGCAATATGTGTATTGCATAATGTTGATATACAGGTTAGAACGTCAGCATCCAGTCGTTTCTGGATCATGGAAGCTAATGCTAATCTGGAGCGTACTATGAGTCAACCTAGATGGTCTCACTTTCATTGTTTGTTATGTTTTAAAATTATGTATTGAATTATGTGATGTGAATGTACTGATTCTGGACAATAAATGTCCTAGGTGTTTGATGCATGTAAAAATCATTGGAATTTGACTGAATAATTAATACTTAACATTCTTGTTGAGTGCTGGACATCGATCTGATAAAAAATGTGATTGTTAAATTCTCGACATTATTGTTGAATGCCGGACCCAGGTCCGATGATAAATGTGAATGTGAATGTGAAATTGAAATCAAACGATTGATTGAATATATGTGAATGTGATGCATTTCATTACATGAATGCATGAAAAGATAAAGGTTGTTGTGATCAGAGTAGCCACCGAAAAAGAGCTTAAGGCTCAGAAAGTGAAAAAGAGCTTAAAGCTCAGAATGTGATAAAAGCCTTTGGCCCACTATGTATAATGAGCCTTGTATCCCCAATAGATAAGGGATAGTTATTAGTGAGCCCGGTATCCACAATAAATACGGGACAGTTACAGGCACTCGGTCACAACAATAACAATTGAAAGTGAGTCTCATGGGCATTGCATATACATTTGATATGTATGATTTAAATGATTGAAATAAATAGTTTAAATGATTTCTAAATGTGAAATATGAATTAAGCGAATATGAAGTGTATGTGATTCAATATGTTGATTTGTGAAATGATGTGAATTACGTGATTACATTAATTGATGTGTTATGTGAATTGAGTGAGTCATTGAGGATGGTCAGCTCACTAAGTTCACAAAACTCACCCCAAAATTTGAAACATTTTTTTCAGGCTCAAAGGAGATACCCAATTGGACCAACTGGAGTCTAATCACTGTATTCGGATAAGAGTTAGAAGTCGGGATCAGTTGTACCTGCATATGTCTACAGTCTTTCTTTTGTATTTTAAAATTGTATTCTGCAAATATTGTACAACATTTTTGTGAATTGAAAAGTGTATTGATTGCATAACTAGAAATGTTTTGTATTAGGCCCAAATAATTATGAGAATATATATATATGATGATGTGTTAATTGTTTGTAACTTGTGACTGAGAATGTTTTAGAATATAATGGGCTAAAAATGATCATTGTTATCTAAAATAGTATGTGATGTTCGAAAAATTTTGTAATGAGTACGATTGTTTGACTGTTGTAACACGCCACCTTTATAGAGTATGTTCTCAAATACCGTCGGCGTGTTCGGGAATATGCCCTATAAGAGTGGGGGGCTACACTTACGATGCAACCGTATTCATTTCACCTTACCCTCTCTAGCTTGCAAAATTGTCTCACCCTCTCTCATGGTCTCACCTCCTCCTCAGTTGCCTCGTCCTTGCTCTCTAGCAGCCAAGCAACTAGCCAACCACTCCTCCTGTCCTCTACGATAATCATTCCTTAGTCACCTAACTTGCCTTATTAAGTCACCAATACCATCCAGCCTCACTGACACTAAGTGGAGCTATAAACTTTAGGCCTCAAGGTTGCAAAATGCATTTAGAAAAAATCTAAATGTTGAACTGCAATGTGCTTGAACCTTGAATAGTTGAATTATGCGTAATGTGTTTGAGCATTGATTAGTTGATTTATGTTATGCCAATTGATGAGTGTTGAGCTACTTGAGTAGTTGTTGTGTGTGTGAATGAATTATAGTTGTGTCATAAATAATACAAGTGTTTGGAGTTTAGACTTTGGATTGTGGAAATTGAGGATAGTTAGATATTGGAAGATGTGTTTGTTTTGTCTGAATTTTCAAAATTAAGGAATATGAATGAGGATCTTATATAGAATGTATTTGGAAATTTTGGATATGTTTTGTCATTTGTGATGTTTGGATTATGGAATTTGAGAAATATTGAATTAATTGTTTATCTTTATTGTAAATTAAAAAATATATTATAAATGAAATTTTATAATACGTAAAAAGATTTAGTTAATTGATAGTTAAATTATGTAATTATCCAATTAAATTATGTAATTACACAAATTAAGTTAAAGATATGAGTTTATGATAGTTAGATCACAAAAAATGAGTTAGTGTTATAAGTTTGTAGTTAAATTATGTAATCATATAACAAGAGTTATAGTTACAAATTTATGTAATCATACAAAGTAGTTTATAGATGTGAGTTTATGTTTGAATCATATAATTACAAAAGTGGGTTATATTTATGACTTTATAGTTGAATTATGTGATTGAATAACTTGAGTTATAGATATGACTTAGGAGTTTATGGTTAACTTATGTAATCACATAAAATGAGTTATAGTTATGAGTTACGGTTGAATTATGTAATCATATAAAATGATTATAATTGTTACTTTGTAGTAGAATTATTTAATTACATAAAATAGGTTATGGTCATGAGTTATGAATTTATGTTTAAATTATGTAATCATACAAAATGGAATATAATTGTGAAAGTGTAGCAATCAATGTATATATTTAAAGTGGAGGTTAAGAAATATAAGAATTTATTGGATATAAATGTGCTTAATAATCAAATTTTCTTAAGGAATCATTTCTATAAGTTTATGAAGGTCACTAGCACACATAGGCAAACAAACACACACACACACACACACACACACACACATACATTATATGATTGTTGAGAAATTGTTATTTCTCTTTTTCTTCCTGTTATTGTACATAACTTGATTTTGAAACAAAATTATTAACTTAATTTTCATATATATCTTCATTTATTTTTACAAATAAATAGAAGAAAGTTCAAGTAAACCTGATAATTTAGTCGCTTCAAGTATAAGAAGACTCATTGATCCATTTTGGGCTCATATTAGATTAGTTCCTAAAATCAAGAACCACACTATTTGTTTGTATTATAACTATTGGACCCCGAATCTGTTAGTAAGCATGAATTGAATGATTTTGGGTGATTTTGTTAGATCAATTATATTCTTCTATT
>JANQAP020000256.1:6387960-6398522 GCA_026874005.2 Erythroxylum coriaceum
TCTGGGAAACGGGGCCTAACAGGGTTGGTATCAGAGCAAGCATGAATAATCATGTATGAGAAGTTAGGCTCTGGAAATGGGGCCTAACAATAACAAGCATTTGAAAGGTCAGGGAATCACCAAATTGAAGGAGCATTTAACTGGGATTAAAATAATATGGATCCTTGTAAGGAAGTGAGTCATAATTTGAAATTGCAAATGAAGACTTTTTTTTGAAGATTATTAGCATGAGAAAGATAGAAGGCAAAGATTGAACTCAGAAATTGGAATTGGAAGTTTTTTTATTAGTGGTCAGGATGGTAGTAAGGATGTTAAAGGTGGTATTCCTAAGCAATAAGAAGGAAATGTTGCACCTAATGTTAGGAAAAGAAAAAGACATGCATTTAATTTTTTTTGCACCACAATTAAATCTTATAGCTCAGCCTTCAATCTATAGTGCTTTACAATATAAAGAAGCGGTTCATAGTGTGGACAAGGCAATGGCTAGATGGTGGTATGATTAAGATAAAGCATTCAATATTGCCAAATCTTATTATTATCAGCTTATTTTGGATGCTATTACCTCATATGGTTTACAAAATAGAGCTCCTTAAATTGATGACTATAGATATAAACTTCTAAGCAGCTCTATTTATGAAATAAAAAGTTATTTGGATGAAAGAAGAATGACTTGAGCTACTTATAGGTGTTCAATCATATGTGATGATTAGACAAATAAAATACATAAACCTATTATTAATTTTTTAGTTTATTCTTTAATGGGGACAATTTTTTTTGAAGTTTATTGATATTTCTAGACTTGTTAGGAATGTTGATACTCTATTTCAAATATTTGATGAATTTGTGAATGAAGTTAGGCCATAAAATATTGTTCAATTCATTACTGACAATGATTTTGCTTATAAAGTAGATGGAAAAAGATTACAAACCAAGTCTAATTCTCTATATGGATTCTTGGTACTACACATTGTATTAATCTAATGTTGGAAAATGTAAGAGATGCTAGGTATTTTCTTATCAATGAAGAGACTATGCAAAAAAGTAGAAAAAGGGACTAAGTTCATCTACAATCATATATAGGTCCTAAATTTAATGAGAAAGTATTTCACCAATGGTAGGAATTTATGTTATCTTGTTATTTCAAGATTGGTAACAAATTTTTTATCACTTTAGTATTTTATTCTGATAAAGAAGAAATTGAGGCCAATGTTTACAATTGATAAGTAGGTTGCATTTCAAGGTGCTAGGTCTAATGTTGGATTGGAGGATTCTAGAATTATATTTAAAGATAATAAATTTTGTTCCTAATGTCAATTTGTCATCCGAGTTTGTGAATTTTTGGTGAAGATGCTTCTTGTGGCTAATAGTGAAGAGAAGGCAATAATAAGTTGCTTTTATGATTTAATAGAGAGGGAGAAGAAAGCAATCAAGGCCATTATGAAAAATAGGCCTTCTTCGTATATACCTTATCTTATAGTTATCAATGAGAAATGAGAAAGGCAACTTTACTCTACATTATTTACAGCTGGGGCTTTTTGAATCCTATTGTCTATTTTAGACAAAGTTTTATAAAGAAAGATGAAGTTAATAGGAGAATGCTATTAACTATTATAACAATTGTTGCCTGTGAGATGACACAAAATCTCCAAAGCTCAAAAATGGAGATTAAATATGTTTATGGTGATTTTGGGATGTCAATTGATGTTCGTCAAAAAGATAAACTCAATCCATGTATATATATTTTATAAAGTTAATCCAAATATGTTTTTTTTCACTTTATTACCTGCTGAAAATTAATCATAACTTTATTTTGTTTATAATGCTACTTTTGTTAACTAACAATTTCTTAGTGGGACCAATTTGTAAGTTATGTTTCACAATTTCAAATGTTTGATATTTGAATTCTAAGCTAATGTGTGAGTGTAACATGGTATGAAAGGAATTGGAGTACATTTGAATTTATCCATTCTAAGAAAGGAACATATTAAAGCATAAAAGATTAAACAACTTGATTTTTGTTCAATATAATTTAAATTAGCTTCGGGAGAGGTATATTATTATCATTATTAAGTTGGATATTATTTATAATTTAAAGCTTCGGGAGAGGTATATTATTATCATTATTAAGTTGGATATTATTTCTTATTATTTTAAATAATTTTATTTTATTTATTTACTAGGACTTTTAGTAAAACAAGTAGTTCTATAGATCTAATTTGCCTTGACCATATCGATCTTTTAGCAAATTGCATTTCTAAAGAACCAGGTTTGATAGATGAGAGTGACTTGGAAGATAATCTTGGATGAGAAATTATTGGCATGTCATTTGGTGCAATAAATTTGAATGATGGTGACGATGTGACTCCCTTTATTGATGAAGATTTTGTATTAAATGAGAATTGAGCCAATACGATTTGAGTGAGAATTTGATTGATTGAACTTCCAAATTTTTATTTTTCCATTTCTTTTAATTTCAGTTACAGTTGATGTATATATTCAATTTTGTATATTTAATATAAATATAATTGTAAATATTTTTGTTTCAAGTTTCACTTTTAGTTTGCTATTTTTTTAGCATGAACTTCTTTGTAAATTGTAATAGATATCTATTGTTCTTTTTATCTGATATTTTGATGTAATTATCATTTATTATATGATGAAATTATAATATTTTAAATATTTTGTATTATCCTTAATTTTATATTTGTATAATGAATAAACGATCTTTTTATATTAATTGTAGCTATTATTTATATGTGAATATGTGAAAAGTAATAATAATAAAAATAAATAGATTTTTGTTATTTCAAATTTCTATTATTAAGATTTTTAGAGATATAATTGGTGTAAAATTATATATTATATTATACAATATATTAAAGGACTATTGTAATTTTTTAAAAAATTCAAAAACTATTTTATATATTTAAAAATTACTCAAAATAATATTTAGTATTGTTTAATAATGTTATTGTATCACTGTAGAACTAACTCTAATCCCAGTATCGGCCGGTATTGATAACACTAGTTATAAGTGTGATCTTAGAATTATTTGAATCGTCTGGTTGCCACGCCTAAATTCTAGGTGGCAAATAAGGTAGTAGCAAAGTAACTGTCGATCCCCACATAGGATGATTGCAATTTGGAAAGGAAACTTAGGAGCAAGAGAAGAAATGGTGATGCTCAAGTTACTGATGTCGTCACCTCATAGGTGGATCTATAATTAATTTGAATTTTCCTACACATATCCATCTACCTAGGTCATCTTATTCTGTATAAAAAAGGAGCAGCGGAAGAGACGAGAGGAGGATACTAAATTCGTTGATGTCGTCATCTCGTGGGTGGGTTAATAATTTCTTTGAATTTCCCTCCCCATTTTCAGTCATGTAGGTGATTCATATAAATGTATGGACGAAAATAAAGGGACAAGGTTGGAATAGGCAACGAGGATCTTGTGTGACAAATAGGCTGCCACAAAGGTCTACTTTGGACTTGAACTTTCACCACAAGTTGCGCCCACCTTCGTGTGGCAATCCCACTTCAGTCTGATTAAGCAAGGTTCATCCTTCTTATGTGAATGTCATCAAACAATTTCGTTAGCCCTCGAACACTTCACGCATACACAAGTGTTTAAAGTGTTTCTCTCACACACAAAATAACACAAGTGTATAATAGAGTAAAGAAGGCAACAAGATATATATATATTTATATATAGTCGAAGCTACTCTTTTATTAACTCTGAACAAAATATTAACAAAAGTCATAAGTACCTCCTTCTTGAAGCACTCACAAGGAACTCCCTACTCAAAGCCCTTACAAGGAACTCCCTACTCGAAGCCCTTACAATGAGAAACCCCCAAAAGCTCTCAACTCTCAAAGCTCTCTCCTCTGAGTGATTTCTCTCAAAGAGTGAATCTCTCTCTCTCTCTCTATGTATAGTTCTCACTCTAGTGAGCTATTTATAGGCTCCTCCAGATGAATAAGCTTCCTAGTAAAACTCTACTAGCTAATATCACAATCTTATCTTATCTTATCCTAATTAGATTACATCAATCTAATCAATAGATGACATCCCCATATAATTAGGACTCTATCTAATAGGATTAAGTTACATCACATTAATAAGATAAAATACCACACTATCTAAGAATGATTATCCTTATCCACGAAGATCTTCTCTATCTTTAGATGATCGTTACACATAATCTTTATCTTTTAAAGTCGATGTTCATCCACTGGAATCTTAACCGCCACATCATCACGTGTCATATCACCCATAGTTTCCACATCACTACTGATACGTTCACCAAATCCTATCTGCATATAAGTCCATCAATGCACGTCTATGGACAAGTCCATCTTCCATGATCAATCTCACTCATGGTGCAGTCTCGTCACTCTATGACTAAGTACAAGTCACAATCTGAGCTAGTATAAAACCTTGCATGTTTTACATACCTTTGACCTGCGTCGCTGAAGTCAAGTGCCTTTGCACACCCTCGAGTCTCGCATGACTTAGTTTGCCAACTCTGCACAACCTCACATTCGAATCTTACGTCTTGTTGAAGATTTCTACCAATGCGCATCTACGTGTGCACACGCTTATTGAATCTCACCTACTCTCGAGATCTTTATTGATACTTCCCACATCCCTCGCCTACTTCGCAAGTTCCTCATGTTTTGCTCGTCAACTTATAAGACTTCACCTTGTTCCCACATCAATATGCCTTCCTTATGTTGACCTATATGCCAAGCATTGACCAAGGCTTGCCAACACTCGCACGAGCCTGTAGTCTGGACTTAAGGGTCTAACATAGGCTGTGTTATTCTAACCAACTACATTTATTTTTTTCTGGGTTGTTGACATTAATAATTAACATGTACAAAGTAGAACCATCATTATAACCAAAATTTAAGGCTACAGGTGTAAGATTGTATCATTGTCTCTCATTATCATTGTCTCTGATTTGAACATAGTTGTATGTTCTTAGACACCAGTTGTAATCTAAAGAGTCTTCCAATGTAGAAATAGCTATGAACTTTTGCATAAATAGGTTGACTAATTGAAGATTTCGTTCTCGGAAAGTTATCCAAACCCAACATTTGAAGGTTCTCATCTACTTTAAAAGTATTCTGTATATATCTTAATAATTAAAGAAATGTTTAATTAAAAATTTAGGAGTTGTTTATTTCCCTTTTTAAACTACGACTTTTGTTGTGGTGGCTAAAAGGACAAAAAAAACTTATTAAAAGTTAAAACTCATTTGGTCTATATTTTTGTTATTTATTGTTTTTAAAAATTAAAAAATACAATAAAATTAAAAAAATGAAATTTTTTATTTTTATTTTTCCCTATGTTTTTAGTTATGATTTTCAAAAAAATTTATTAAAATGTGATAGTGTTGTATAAAAAGCAAAATAAATTATAAAATCTTAAAATATGTGTTTTCTCTAGTTGTGGTAATCATTGATGAAAAGTCAAGATGAAAATTATTTCGAACTCATTTTTTTGTTATTTGTCTAATCATTGCTTTACTTATAAAGATGGCTACTTTGTGACACAATGGCCCACGATTTCTATAAAAGTGGTGTGAACTTCTTCTTCTTCTTCTTTAAAGGCCAAACTTCTGACTTCATATTGGAGATAACATTCTTATTATCCAAGAACTGCTCAAGGGCTACTCTCGTTCCAGTTATGCTCTTAATTATACAATGAAAATCGATTTTCATAAGTCCTTCGACAACATTAGCTAATATTTCATATGGATAATGTTCCAATCCTTGGGATTTCCAGATATCTTCATCAATTGGTTAAAGTAATGCTTCACCTTTGTTACTTTATTTACGCTTATAAATGATAGTCCGATTGAATTTTTTAAGGTTGCCAGGGGTCATCCATAGGAGGATCCTCTATCTTCCTATCTCTTCATTATATATATGGAAATCCTTAGCTCAATTATTAAACAAGAAGTGCTGTTTAATCCAAATTTTAGATACCATTCTAAATGCAAAAATATTTTTTAACTAACCTTAGGTTTACACATAACATCCTTCTTTTTTATAGAGCTCAGACGAGTTCCATTAACACTTTTATAAAGTTACTTGAGAAATTTAAAAGCTACTCTGGGTTACAAATCAATCTCAGTAAAAGCCTCTGTCTTCTCTGCAAAGCAACCACTAATCTCCAATTGTTTGTTGCACAAGTTACTAGTATGTATCCCACTAACCATCCAATAAAGTATTTGGGGCTTCTAGTAACTACAAAACGCCTCAATTACCAAAAATGCTTACCCCTCATTGAAAAAATTCAGAGAAGAATTAGCTTACAGGTGAATATAACCCTATCCTTTCCTGGTAAATTACAACTCATAAATTTTGTGCTTAATTCTTTGCATATATATTGGAGTTCCCACATATTCATCTTGCAAAGCATTATCAAAAGTATTGAAAGATTGCTTAAAATTTTCTTGTGGAGCCATCCGGATGGGTCTAAAGATGCAACAAAGGACAGGTGGACTGATATATGCGTGCCTAAGGAAGAAGGTGGCTTACACATCTCACCTATCAAAACCACAAACCAGGCTTTGATTCTCAAGAGACTTTGGTAGATTTTGCTTAATAAACACACACTGTGGATAAGATGGCTACACTCTTATTTTCTATAATGTAGAAGTATATGGAAAATATACAAAAGCTCCTCTCATTCTCACTTCTTGACTCAATTACTTACGTTGGGAAATATGGTACCGATGATGTCACAATTAGAGCTGGTAATGATCCAAATTCTACTGATATATTTGACTGGAAAGGGTACCCGATCAAGACTCTAAGTAATCAAATTACCAAGAATCTCTTAAGAAGAAGATGTCCCAAAGTTGATTGGCACAAAATTGTGTGGAACACAACACTCACTCCTCAGCTATCCTTCATTCCTTAGCTTGTTGTCCAGAATAAGCTTAATACTTTAGATAAATTTTCTTATTTGCAAGTTGATAGAAATTGTCCTATGTGTCAACTTCATAAAGAATCTCGAGATCATATTTTCTTCACATGTCCCTTCAACTTCAACATATGGCAGAGGATTAAAAGGAAATGTCTATGGACTGATCCAGGTAACACCATACCTGACATCATGCAAAGCTTATCAGTCGGGATAACTCGTCTAAACATATTCAATTCATCTTTATTCTTCCTTTGGGGACTTGTGTGTACACACTATGAAGAGAATGTAATCTCAGAAAGTTTGCAAATCAAAGTTTAACAAGAGCATCTATTCAGTTATTATACAACAAATCTGTGAGCTGCTAATTATGAAGAACTTTAACAACAATGCACAACTAATATATCATATTCTTTGAACATTTGAACACATACGTGTTTGCTCTATTTTTTCTGAGTTATATTTTGTCTTTATTACTTACATATCTTTGTAAGGAGTGTAAAGGTATACTCTTTAACTTTTTATCTACCTTATAGTATTTTCATTTTTACCAATTAATACCATTTTATTTTAAAACATGCTCTCCTTACTACATAAACTAAAAAGGTTAAAGAAGTTTGCTTTTTTATAATTTATTGTCTCAAATTTTTTGCTAATCCCTATTTTCTACTCCTTTACTCTAAAATCATATTAAAGTATTATGATAGAAATTCTTTATGACTATCTAAGGAAGAACCATTGATCTTCTCCTTTCTTATACTTTTCGTTCTTATTGTTGTTATGGAAGCAAGATTAATAAATTTTAAAAAAAAAGAAAACCTAGACAAATCCCAACTTACTTTTTCAAAGAATTAATGAAGGTTTACATTCTTTTTTATCATTGTGATTGCTTAGGTTTTGGCACACTCAATTCCTTATCGAGATAGTGCATTAAGATTTCATAAAAAAATCAAGATTGTCTTATAATTAAGTAACCTAATACTCAATAGCTACTAGACGATCATTAGGTGGAGATTCATGATGTGGTCGTGAGGTAGTAGCCCTATCATCTACAAGTAGCTCCATATTGTGAATAAATATAGACACATAAGGAGCAACGTAATACATGAAAGCCTCATATGGTGGTACAAGCTATTGATGCTATAATTACTATAACTAAGAAGGCATATGATCATTAATGAGTTGGTAACCTACACCACTACTATTAAGGGTAATAAAATCAAAGAAGAAATCTAAATCAATCTTATATTTATTGGGAGAGATGTGAAAATGCTCGAAGATGAGGTTATGGATTGGATTATATGGGATGTTTTACTTCTTTTTATTGGTGTTACTAAAATGAATCATTTTAAGTAAAATAAAGTTATCAAGATGTATGTTCTATCTTAGTAGAAGGGTGGATAGGAACCGAAGGTCATCAAATCCTAGAAAAGTAAAATGGCCATCAAAATAAACAAAGTTGTACTTGATAAAAAGATGATAAAATTTAGTAATAACATTAAAACCACAAATATCTTTTGGTTTTCTAATGGCTTTTACACAACACCTAACTCAAAGATGATTTTGACTTGATCATATACAAATTATAGTAAAAGTTGATATTTGGTATGATAAATTTCATAAGCAAGATTTTCAAGTGTGAAAATATCTAAAATCCCTTAATAAGGTCACTAGTACGATCGATGTCTACAACTTGGACTTTAAAAAAGAGGTGAGTGTTGTCTTTGATTATTTAAGATCGAAGGTTATAGTAAAACAACTTGACAATTTTTAGACTAATGTGATAATTCTTGGTAAGTAGAGATTCCTATCTTTGATTAATAAAAAATTGTATAAGTTCGTATGCTTTAAATTATTATAGACATGAAGGGAGAAATTAAATGATTTTCATATAACCCGTGTAAAATATAATTGATACATTAAGGATAGTGAAAGTCAAAGTACTCATCCTTATGACTAGAATTAGGCACAAGTATAGGAGGAATCAGAGATCTCTCTCACGTTTTTCGAGTCCTAGTAGAAGTGAGGTTAGTCTTACATTAGTAAATGTTCTAGATATAAAGGGGGAGTTTTATATCATCATTCCCATGAGAATAAAATGTGTGAAGTTCTTTAAGGATGGAAACAAAAACTTTAAAAATGGTGGGTATCCAAGATTTTTAAAGTTCTAAAGACTCCTAGAGGAAATGAATTTCAATAAATTTTTAAACATTTAATCTCACCAACTTTAATTCCCATCCATCACAACAAGTAGTACTAGTCATCTACGAAAAGGTAAGATAAATTATGAAATATATATGGTTTGGTGAAAATTTTAAAATCAAGGCATTTTGAGAAATTATTGGTCATAGATTTTCAGTTAGGGCAAGAATTGATAAAGTTAAGTGTTGTTATAGTTTTAATATATTCCTAGTGATGGTAGGTAATCATCAATTGCATAAGGAAATAAAAAATGATAACTAAATAAAAAATTCCTAAATTTATTCATAACAAAAAATGCAAGAAAAAACTTAAATCAGATAAAAAATAGAGATGATTAGATGCAATAAAAGTTATAAAAGGATAATTCAACTGTTAATTTCATTAATAAAGGATCAGTTTGGAGAAATGACAAGTAAAATGCAAAGAAATGAAAAATCCCTAATTCTAGAACCATCATATCTTCAAATTTAAAAAACTGGTGCCATCTAATTGTAATTGGATGAAATTATATGTAAAAAAATTTAATAAAATGAAAAATGATGAATTAATCATGAATTGGAGCTTAAAGGATGGTAAGAATAATCTTGGACTCATATAGAAATGTTGAGGCTAGGGGAGTTACTTAAGCTATCATTCAAGAGCTTGATTATGATAGATGTGCAATAGGATATGTTTTTATAGGTAATTGGCATATGTTTTCTTGTATAATTGTTGTTTATTGTTCTAGTTTAGGATTCATTTTGTATGTTTTCATTAAGTTTGATTTTTGTTGTTGTTTTTGTGTGTTTGATGCCAATTAAGGGTAAGAATTGACTATTTCTGTGTAGGAAAGAAGAGGAAGCAACTTGGAGGTTGAACAAAAGATCAAAGAAGAGAAAACAAAGAGAGTGCATTTGTGCCAAATTCCCACGTTTGTGGGAATCATGCAAATTCCCACGGACGTGGGAATCATAAAAAAAATGAGGAGTGCATCTGTTTGTAATTCCCACACTTATGGGAATCATGTAAATTTCCATGGACGTGGGAATTGTAATCCGAGGCAATCTGCGAGGCTTGATTAAACCTAGGATTTTTGAACTATAAAAACATCATTAAGCCTCCATCTTCAAGGGAGACGACATCCACCTATAAAAACACCATCCTTGAGTGAAGAACACATGTTTGGAGCATTGATGAAGGATTGAAGACAAGGATCATTATCAAGATTGGGCAAAATAGCACATCAACACCAAAATTCCAGATTTTGGCAAAAAAGAGAAGGAGTCTTTCTATTCAATTTTCTGTCATTTTAATCTCTTTTATTCTATGTAAAAAAGGTTTATTTGATTGTGGATGATGTTATAGAGACCATGTTAGGCTGATTTCATTTTAGGGATTGCTTTTGAATTATTTTGTCAAAACTCCTATTTTATTGAATTGA